>CM067364.1:18529763-18553931 GCA_034401795.1 Chaetoderma sp. LZ-2023a
CGAAGACCATTTTGGAAGACCATTTATGTAAAGATTAATCCTTTAATAGTCAAGTCGGTCTCTTATAGACTAGTGGAATGTCCATTTACAGGCCAAGAGCAGACAATTTTTGAAAATTTACCACTGGAATGACTGGCTCGATAACCGAGCCAGTCATTCCAGTGATAAATTTTCAAAAGTTATATTCTCTTGGCCTGTAAATAGACATTCAATAGGCAGGTATTTAAATTTTCTTGACCAAATTTGACCATTAAAGGGTTAAACTATCAGAGAAACAATTTCCAACATTGGTCACGACAAATTTGACTTTTGAGAAATAGCCATGTAACAAACCTGGACGACTACATTCAGCTGCACTTGTGTCTAGCTGGCTCGCAGATCTCCAGTCGACGGATCGGCTAGAATTGATGGCATCGCTATCCTCCGCTTGTGTGGTGCTACTACTCTGTGCCGTTATCATTGTCATACTCTGTGATGTCACTTCCGCTTGTGCTGCCGCTTGATTCGCCGCCAGTGTTGCCAGCTTTCCTTTCCAAAATGGATGAGTTAGGAGGGCAGGCCAGTGAAATCTAAAAACATAACACAAAATGTTGTAAATAATCTAGCGTTAACACTTTAACCATCGAATTTGTTCAAGAAAATTGTAATTTTCTCATATAAAATGTCCATTTACAGACCAAGAGAAGACCTTTTTTGAAAGTTTACCACTGTAATGACTGGCTCGGTTATCGAGTCAGGCATTCCGGTGGTAAATTTTCAAATAGTCTTCCTTGGTCTGCAAACGAACATTTCTCAAGACCACCGCAGAAGTCATTTTTGGCTGATATGAGTGTTAAAGTGTTAACCACATTGTCATTGGAAATCAATCTGCAAAAGCATAGATGTTGAGTACAGACGTGTTTGCAGTTTTCATAAGGGTTCTTTTGAGGGTATAGACCCCAAAAATGCAACATGAGCACCCCGCTAAACCCCAAAGTAGCCGCAGTGGGTCCCATGGGACCACTGAAAATCTTGTATGATTGTTAATGCTAATTAGTTTTATATGTTGTTGCACAAACATATAGACAAATTCTAGCATGGGACCCATAAAATCCATACCCATGAGCCCATGGTACTCTCTAATTTTAACATGGATGAGAAAAACTGCAGGGGAATCATAAATTCCAGTTTGGGAACCCCAGATTTCAGGTTAGAAACCCTAGACTTCTAAGTGTTGGGTCCCTGGGCCATCCAAAATGTAGATGCTATGAGAAACAGTGCGTGTTTGCAGTGGCAGACATCAAGCCTAGAACTACCATTGTACAGCATCAGTGATACACAGGTTAGCTTGTAGAAACATATTCTCATACCTTATGTTAATAAAACTTGTCAGTGCAATCCTCAATCACAGAATTCAATTTTCATTGTATAGAATATAGATAATATTGTTGTTCGCACATGTTTTGACAAAACGTCATGGTTATTTCGATTGCAGTGATCAGATATTGGCAGATTCTTTCAATTAGTCAGCCCATCCACCATTCCAACACACGCACGTACATTGTATATACGCACGCACACACAATTCCATACCCCAATGCATCAATACTCGACTATGCATCATAATTATGTAGTATAATTTATTTTATAACATATTTACCAAGATCAGTTCATCTGTAGTTAACTTCATCTCTCACCTTTTAGCTGGGTCCTTTTCAATCAGCCCACTCAGAAGACTTAGGAATTCTGGAGACGGCTTAGAACAAAGGCGACTCCCTGAAAATTAAATTGTATTATAAAATTTAATGCAATTTAAATCATGAATTTAAACATTTTATGAAAAATTGCTGTTTACAATCATTGATGATTCTATATTTTATAATCTGCTTAACACTTTAAAGGTCAAATATGGTATAAAAAGTCTGCTTATTGAATGTCCATTTGCAGGCCAAGAGAATATTTTTTAAAATTTACCACTGGAATGACTGGCTTGGTTATCGAGCCAGGCATTCTAGTAGTAAATTTTCAAAAAGTCTTCTCTTGGCCTGCAAATGGACATTCCTCAAAACCACTGCAGGGGCCGGTTTTGGCCGTCTTGGTCATTAAAGTGATATTAATTTATTAAATAATTTAACCATTTCAACTTCACAAACCAAAATACAACAAATTATTTACTATGTAAGAAATATTTTGTTGAATATTCTGAAACTAATTTAACTGGATCACAACATTACATTGTAAAAGATTTGTTATATCGGGCCTGTCGTGTTGATTGCTCAAAACATTAATCAAAAGTAATAAACAATGCTAAGACTATAGACTAAGAGCTGACTGACCTTTGACCCTGGGTGTCGGTAAATTCTGTGTGGTGATCATGGTCTTAAGTTCTAGTAGCGTATCTGCCTCAAAAGGAGGATGGCCTGTAACGAAGATGCACTTTCATAATATTCGACAAGTTGTCATACTATCCTTCATTCATTCAGAGTGACAAACACACATATTCCTAGCCAAAACCCATCCATATATAGGTATAATACATATTTACTTCTGAGAAATTAACGCTACTATTCAGACATATTCGGCAAGTCAGCAGACCAGCATGTTAAACCTTACTTACACAGTTATAATTGAATATTCGCAATGACTTAATTCTTAGAGATTTACTGGGCATGTACTGGTGAGGGGCATCTACTTGAACTTCAAGCAGAAACAGCTGATACAAACATAGAACACAAATGATTAATTACACAATTATGTGCGTGCATGTACGCGTGTGTGTTTTTGTATGTATACTTTGATATTAAATGGGAACTAATATAAGCTGTCAATGATCATGACTGTTGAAGAGCACAATTGTTTGCTTAGTAAATGTACATTTGTAGGCCAAGAGAAAACTATTTTTGAGAATTTACCACTGGAATGTCGGCATTGCAGCAGGAAAATTTCAATATTGTCTTCTGTTGACCTGCAAATGGACTTATTTCCTAAGATCACTACAAAATAGAAAGGCCAGTAGTTTTGTTGGCTTGACCATTAAAGGAATAAGCTCCTTAATAACTATGCCCCACCCATCACTAGCTAAGCTCCACACACACTTGGCCCGTGTTGGGATCGATCAAACACTGAACTCCCTGACATCAAGTCCTAGAAAACTATATTAGTAAGGTGTTGAATATTTTGAAACTAAATTTGCTGTATGCTGTTGCTGCCTATTGTATATTGTTATGGTATAGGCCTCCGGCAGCAACATCGTCCAGGCAAATTAGTTTCAAACTATTCAACAGCATGTTTATTAAATGGTAAAGACATACAATTCGCACAACAACATCATCAATTTAACATTTGTGATGAACCTAGTTATGTCACTATGGACGTAATTCATTATGACATCTGCATACACATCACATAGATTTTTATGATTTATATGATTGATTAATAAACTGGATAGGTCCATTAAGGTACTGTACCTGCAAACATTTCATAGAGTAAACAACCCAATCCCCAAAGATCACTCAGAGGTGTGTGCTCACCACCCTGTATCACTTCCGGTGCAGTGTAAAGTAACGAACCTGTATAAATTAAACAAGAATTCCGCGGAATTAAATGTCTCGCCTGTCTCCTGTTTGTCACAGTTACCTTTACCTTTAACCTTCTGCCCTCAATGTCATCATGCTGCTCCCTAACATTATAGGTAACCAGGTATCCAAGCTCAGTTGCAATAGGCTTAACCAATCCTGAAATATAAGCTGAGAAGTTTTGCTAAACGCAAAAATTTAATGTTGAAATAACAGAGTTCAATATCAAGGTCACAGTGACCTTGACCTTTGACCTTGTGACGCCAACATCATCATGCTGCTCCCTAACATTATAGGTAACCATGTATCCAAGTTCAGTTACAATAGGCTTAACCAATCCCGAAATATAAGCCGAGAAGTTTCGATAAATGCAAAACCTTAATGTTGAAATAACAGCGTTCTGTATCAAGGTCACAGTGACCTTGACCTTTGACTTTGTGACAACAACATAATCATGTTGCTTCCTATCATTATAGGTAACCATGTAGCCAAGTGTAGTTGCAATAGGCTTAACCAATCCTGAAATATAAGCTGAAGAATTCTGCTAAACGCAAAAACATAATGTTGAAATAACAGAGTTCTGTATCAAGGTCACAGTGACCTTTGACCGTGTGACCCCCAACATCATCATGCTGCTTCCTATCATTATAGGTAACCATGTATCCAAGTTTGGTTCCAATTGGATCAGGCATTGCTGAGATATAAGGCAATAACTTTTGTTTAATGCAAAAACTTAACGTAAAATATTAACAAAGATTATACGGTGACCTTTGACCCCCCCCCAACCTTGACCTCATGATGTCTGCATCAGTTTGCTGCTTCCGTTAAATGTAAATCACCATGTACCCAAGTTTGGTTCCAATTGGATACGGCATTGTTGAGATATAAGGCAATAGCTTTTGTTTAACGCAAAAACTTAACATAAAATATTAACAAAGATTATACCGTGAACTTTGACACCATAAACTGGACCTCGTGATGCCTACATCAGCGTGCTGCTTCCTTTCGATGTATATCTCCATGTACCCAAGTTTGGTTCCAATTGGATTAGGCATTGTTGAGATATAAGACAACTGAACCCTGCCTTTCACTGAACCCTGCCTTTCACTGAACCCTACCTTTCACGGAACCCTGCCTTTCACTGAACCCACCTTTCACTGAACCATGCCTTTCACTGAACCCTGCCTTTCACTGAACCCTACCTTTCACTGAACCCTACCTTTCACTGAACTCCACCTTTCACTGAACCCCGCCTTTCACTGAATGCATGCAATTAATCTTGAAGTTGGGTGAACAATTGAAAAGTAGATCACACTGGCCTACTTTTGATAATACATGTACAATGTATCCATACAACATAATTGGTTACTGTATAAAAAGGCCTGAAACTACAGCCCGCAAAATACTATCGAAATTACAGCAATAACTACTACAATAAGCTATAACGTTCAATGGACCGTGAAGAGTAGGTCAGACTAACGTATTTCTGATATATGACACACCCTTAGGTTATGATGCATCCATATACCAAGTCTGAAGATTTTTAAATATTGGCCCAACAAATCAGGGATGTATGCACACACGGATGCACCCATGTTTATATCCCTGCGTTTGCGGGGTTATAAAAACTTACCTTCTGTGCTTAGTTCACGCCCTGAATGCGCACCATCACTCACAATATCACTCTCATAACGCTCAACAAACTTTTGAAATAACTCAAACAAGTTTTCTCCTTCACAGCGTGATAATCCAAAGTCTGCTAGCTTCACCGCACCAGACCCGTCCAGCAAAAACTAAACACAGAATAAGAATCAAAACTCCAAACCAAGAACAGAGACAAGGACTATTATATACCCGCAGTCTACCAATCAATGTTGAACTGACCGCTGATGACCTCGATGGTCAGATAAGATGGTCACAAAACCGTCACTTAACCCTTTCACCAATGATTTCCCCATAACTCATTTTCAAGGCAACCATAGAAGACAACTGTTGAATATTTTGGAATTAATTTGACTGGAAGATGTTGCTTCCTTAGGCAGCAACAGATTCCAATCAAATTATTCAACAGAATACAGTTTATATTGTAAGGAATATACTATTTCAGGGATTTGTTGGTGATATGGTTAAACAAATTTGACATAAAGGAGAAGTAATTAATTTAATTTATTACAGATAGAATTGTTTCTTATCTGCCATTGTGGAAAGCTGCTGAGAATTCTGAAATCCAATTTGAGCTGGGCAATGGACTTGAGCATAATGGACATATTATGTTCTCTCTATCAAACAGTATGTACATGTAAATTCCACGACTTTTGTGCAGAAGTATTCAGATACAGAAACTTAGTCAGAGACTTTCAGCGCTCATAAAACATAATTATGTGAAATGAAACTCTATCCAGTTACCAAAACATTCTCAGACTTATTTTTAGCAACGTGCAGATCCAATTCACGATAACTCTTGTCAGGGCCTGGAAGCTGTCTATGTCTATGATAGCAAAATGGTTTCCAAAATGTGCAACACTCTTTCTTCTACAGACTCTGAAGCCCGAGTTCAGAGTCTGAAGTAAAATGCAAACTCAGCCACATTTTTAAAGAACTTTGCTCACTCATTTCCAAGCAATTTTTTCGAATCTTTGCCAATGTTTTACCATCTTCACACACGTTTTAACCATTTAATGGTGAAGCCCGAAAAAACTCGCATTCGCAGCGGTCTTGAGCAATGTCTACCTGCAGGCCAAACGAAGATTACTTTTGATACTTACCACTGAATAAACGAAATCTAGGATTTCTTTTTTCACGAGAGAGTTGATACTTACCTCCCTAATACTTTTGATATTGCTAAATATTGGCTTTCACTCAATAAACACTCAGATTTAAAACAGTTAGGTGCCCCTACTGGGCAGGGAGTCAGAGCGTAGTCCGGCGGATGCCAGCCCCACCTCCGCGCATGCGCAGACTAGCACTTCCTCTGACTAGATTATTGGCTGACACACATGCAACTATTAAGAGCCTGAAGACCGAGCCTCTGTGGGGTGGAGAGGCCGGGTCCGTATCTAGGGAGGTAAGTATCAACTCTCTCGTGAAAAAAGAAATCCTAGATTTCGTTTATTTCACTTCAAGAGTATACTTACCTCCCTAATACTTTTGATATTGCCAGAATTCGAAAGTGAATCTGGCGGGAGGGAGGCGAGGTCAAAAGACCAGCTCATCCCTATACGCTTTTCTGCGTTTAAGGCACTTAAACTTCTGAAACTGTAAGAAAAAACAGTCAGGATTTGACTAACCATCGGATAACACCACCGATGTATGAGAGATGACCGAATGTCATATGCGCTCCCCCCCCCCCTCCTTCCTGGGAGGAAGAGTCGACTGACCTCAATGTCCTATACGCTCTCTACGTACAAGTGCCATGTACTACAGGACAGAGACGAAAAAGCTCCATTTTCGTAACTCTCAACAATGAACCACACAAATACACAAACCATCACCATATTAATAACGGGTAATCGTGACAATACAATCAACAACGGACAACACATGAACAAGACTGACCTTGTTGAAAATGGCTGCTGACATCATCTTCCCATCGGTAAAGACTGATGCAGGCCCAAAAAAGTGGGTGTTTCCATAAATTAATTGTGATATATATAAGTAATGAGGAAATCACCTCAAAAAATATAAACCGATTTATTTTTTCAAAACCGACAAGGCGAGAGGATTAGAGGTGTCACGGAGATAATGGTCTGTAAAACTTGACTCACAGTGCCACTGAGCCACCGACATAATATCATCCACAGGGACCCCATTAAATAGGGCCGTGGATGTCACTACGCCGCGGACACTGTGAGCCTTGGCCACGTCAACCTGCTTCCCGGTGGCGGATTTATGGCAAAACTGAATGCATTCCACAATCCACCTGGAAATGGTGTCCTTAGAAGCCCTCCCATGTGGTTCAATATATGACAACCATAACGCTGACTGGTCGGTGCGCCATGCCGCCGTACGTTGTTTGTACCGGCGCAGCGCCCGGACGGGACACCATGCTTTAGAATTAGGATCATATCTAGTTAAAGCAGGCAAAATAATAGGTTGACCTGGATATTTCAACGACTGATTTTTAGCCAAGAAATTAATCCTAGGTAGCAGCTTAAGGCCTTCCCCTGAAACCACAAAACGGTCATCCTCGGCTGATAAGGCATGAATCTCACTCCTACGCCTAGCCGAGGCCGCAGCAATTAAAAACACAGTCTTCAGTGTTAATAGTTTCATAGAAATGGAACTAAGTGGTTCAAAAGGCTTATCACCTAGTACTTGAAGCACTAGCGATAAACTCCAAGACGGAATCACAGGAGGATTCCTTGGTCTTAGATTGCCCATGCCTTTAATTAATACATTCAATGTATTTACTTCATCACTTCCCCTCTTAGCCAAGCAAGGAATAACAGACATTAATGCTGACTTATAACCAGCAATAGAGTTAGGCTTGAGGCTATAGGCATCATAGAGGTGACAGAGGAAATCAGCTACTACTTGAATAGATGAATCCATTGGATCAATACATCTTTTTGAGCACCATTCTGCAAATCTGTTGATTTTATAATTATATGCTCTGGAGGTTGACCCCCTCCTGGCTTTGGCCATAAACATGGCTGCTTGCTCAGAAAAGCCCTCCTTAATTCTAGATTCCTTGACAACATCCACGCAGTCAATCTGAACATTGACGGATTGTTGTGAAGGGCCTTGCCCTGGAAGATAATATCGTCCATCAGAGGCAGAGGAACCGGATTGCAGACCAGAAGGTCCAGCAGATCCGTATACCATGATCGGCTTGGCCAATCCGGGGCGATCAGAAGCACTTGGCATTCCTCTTGTCTGATTTTCTGAAGAATTTTTGGAATCAGGATTGCTGGAGGGAATGCGTATGCATACATTCTCCCCCAGCTGATAGCTAACGCATCTGTTGCGAAAGCGCTTGGATCCGGAATCGGAGAGACGTACGTCGTCATCTTCGCATTCTTCTTCGTTGCGAACAAATCGATGTTGGGTTTCCCCCAATGGTCGAACAGACGATCCGCCACACATTGATTTAGTTGCCATTCCGTGGGTAAAACACTCATCCTTCGGCTCAATGAGTCTGCTAGCAGGTTTAACCTTCCCGGAATATGAACTGCTTTCAAGGTAATCTGGTGATCCAGACACCAACAAAGCAGTTTCCATGTCATCATACAGAGACTGGGCGACTTCGTTCCGCCCTGGCGGTTTATGTAAGTCACAACTGTTGAGTTGTCTGAACGAATAAGAACAATCTTGCCCTGAACTTTCTGTAAGAAATGTTCCAGGCCCAGGACTACTGCTCTTAGCTCCAGTAGATTTATATGTTCCTGTGACTGTTCCAGATTCCAAAGCCCTGATATCGTGGATTCTTCCAGGCAAGCTCCCCAGCCCTCCATCGATGCATCTGTATACACAGTCACCTGAGGGTGGGGAGGGGTTAGCAAAACCCCCGGCAAGAGATTCTCTGTATTCAACCACCATTGCAGGTGGTGAATCAGAGGCGCCAACACTGACACATTCGAGTCCAGCGAACCTGTACTCTGGGTCCATTGTGTCATGAGAAACAACTGGATCGGCCGCCTGCGTAAGGCGGCCTGAGGAATGACTGGTTCCAACGAAACCATCAACCCCAGCATTCTCAAGTAAACCCGTGCCAGGACATGACGACTGTCGCACACTGACTGAATCAACGAGATGAGTATTTGAACTCTCTCCTGAGTAGGATAAACATATCCTGTCTCCAGATCGAAGAACATCCCCAGGTAAACAAACTTCTGGGATGGAGTCAGCTCTGATTTTGGGAAATTGATCATCCAGCCCAAGTCTGTGAGAATTTTCAAAACAATCTCCAGATTGGCGGACAAACTTTCCCGGGTGTGCGCTTTCAACAGCCAGTCGTCTATGTACGTGTGGACTGCTATGCTTCTCCTGCGGAGGTATGCTGTGATCGCAAGAACCACACGGGTGAAAACCCGAGGAGCCGTGGAAATTCCGAAGGGCAACACCCTGAATTCCCACTGTCTGCCCTGGAATGCAAATCTCAGGAAGCGACAGAAACTCCTGTGGATGGGGATGTGGAAATAAGCGTCCTTCAAATCTATCGACGCCGTCCACATCCCCCTCTCCAACCCCGCCAACACCGAGCGCACCGTTTCCATCTTGAAACTGGGCGTCTCGATGAACTTGTTCAATGGCTTGAGGTTGAGAATCGGTCTCCACCCACCGGTGCGTTTTGTTACCAAGAACAGGGTTGAATAGAAGCCCGGACACCTTTGTGCCGGCTGAATAGCTCCTTTTTGTACGAGGGAATTTATCTCCTCCTCGATACACAACCTTTGATCTGGATCTCTCGGAATGGGAGTCCAGACTGGCACCAGAGACAGTCGCGACGGCGGGCCTGTCATCCACTCTGGATGATACCCCACGGAAAGCCATCGCAAGACTAAACGGTCCTGAGTTAACCGTTCCCACTCTTGCATGTGGTCGGCTAGCCGGCCTCCCACCGGTCCACCTAGGGACCGCGGTGGACACAAGGCATGCAAGAGCGGCACTGTCTCCGTCGCCATACACACCGGCGTGGTCCTTACCGCGGTAAGCGCCCTGTCAGGAACGATAACCACGCCCAGATCCTCGCGCGACCCGCCCCGCCCCGCGCGCACCTCGGTGCACGGGCGGCTGCCTGGCTGACGGCGGCTGAGGAGCCTGCGCCCCCCTCACTGCTGGCCGAATCGCACGCGGCCGAGGCCGGCGCTGCGACGGCGGCTGGCCTCTGACTTGGCCAGCACCACCTCGAGCCTGCAGGGGACGACACGCAGGGGCCGCGGCGCGAACGTTAGCACGACGCAGCACCTCAAACTGTTCGCGCAGCGCCCTCTGGTTATTCACCAGGGTGACCGTCTCCTGGAGGTGGCGACATCCCTCACCTCCAAAAAGACCAGGACCCGTCATAGGCGTACGGAGTAGCCTATTATACAGGTCCTGAGACGGGCACAGATTGTCCAGGGCAAATGTGCGTCTTGCCCGGACACTCCTGGTCACCGCCCGCGTCATACAGTCCAGCGCCAGGTTAATACCATCCTGGATGGTTCGCTGGACCGCGAGCGGGCCTGGCTGGCGCGATGCGGATGCCGTTACTACCCCCTGTAACAGCTGGGAGACGTGGGACAGAGCGGCAATCGAAGCCCTCCCACTCTCCTCCGCATCACGCAACGCGGTATTCGCCGAACGCAACGCGTTCGCGCACAAGACCCCCGCGTCAGAACGGGAGCCTGGCCGCGTATCCTCACCCAAAGCCGCGCGGTCATCCACGCTGGGCTTGGGTACCACACCGTACCGCTGGTAGTCCAGGGGCACGATGCGACAACGCCTGGCCTTCGCGAGACGTCCACTCGTGTTAATGGACGACTCCGCCGCCTTGAACATGTCAACGACATGCTCCGCCAGCGGCAGAGAAGGCATAGCGTTAGCAGTTGGTTTCCCAGCTAACCACGGCGTGTGAACACGGTGGCTAGCCGACTGCTCCACGGGCAGATCAGGCCTAACGCTCACCAACCACTGGCAAGCGTCATACCAATCCTCCTCCGTGGCTAACTGCGAGCGCTCTACAAGACGGGGTCCTTCGTCTTCCTCCTGAGCGCAAGCAGTAGAGCTTGACGGCGGGTACGCTGATACACCTGGCAAGCCAGGGAAAACATGCGGGCCTGACAGCACCGGCATGAGAATATCACTGGTTTGACCAGGAGCAGGCACCGCGGTAGAGCGCGGGGTATATATAGCCCCACCACGGGCCCGGCCAGCACCAGCTACACTCTCGGCAAGCCGAGGTATGCGGTACCGCTGGCCATCAGCAGCGCCCTGGGCCACCACCTGAACCGCGGACCTTACTCCAGGGTGAGTAATACCGTGGAAAAAAGTGCCTGTATTCCCCGCGAGGGGTGCACAAACGTCTTCATCCATGTCCACGTCGTCAGACGGCGACCCTAGCAGGTAATCCTCATCACCCTGGTCAGAAAGATTAGACCCCGGGTCAGCAAAGAGAGCTAACCCGGGCTGACCAGGAACGGTGCCATAGGAGGTACTGGCCACCGCGGCGTGCGGATACCCCTGGACTGATAAGCAGCCCGCGGGTTCCAGCGACAACCGTCCACGGTCCCCTATCGGCGCGGCAATAAGCCTGCTGCCAGGGTCGTGGAACGCCCCCTCTAATGGGGCCACCTCTGAATCGTCGGACAACGGAAGCGGACTAAGGAAAATCGATCCAGAGGCGGGGATTACCTGCTCCGAAGCCGATGATGAGGACAATAAAGGATCTGGTCCAGGAAGCATGCCACGAAGCAACCCTGGAACCAAATCTTTTATTGTCCTCTTCATCTCTCCCAACATCTCGGTCCGGAAGGTCTCCATATCCACCGCGGACGAGACCTTCCCCTTACCCTTCCTACTTACAACCTCTCGTTTCCGCTTCTTCTTCTTCTCCTCCACTACCACCTTGTCCGTCGCCTGTAAGCAGCACAAGAATTCGGACATTAACTCGCCCCCCCAGTGCTTACATATGTCACAATTAATCAATGGACCACAAGGGCTACATCGATAACACAGATGCGGCCAGAACTTTACATGCATAAAACGTCCACAGGACGCGCAACCCGGTCCCTGAAACAGGGCAAAGGACAAGGAGTATGAGCAACTAGTTAAGCTTAGAAACTCAATCCAACTCAAAGAGAAGGAAAACGATCATAAAGATCAATATACATCAAAAACCAGCATAGCGCTTGAATTGCTAATAAATACATAGCCAGGCTGATTATGACGTCATTAATCCCGTGACAGGAAAAATTCGATCCCAACAAAACATCCAAGTGCAAGGACGAATTGTATGCTGAATGGATAAGTTGACTACACAACCATCAGATACATATAGATAACTCTTTTCTGGCAAAAATGTTAATTATCTCCCTTTGTTTGTTTACAATAATTAACATCACCACATTATCAATAACTAGATACCTGACACTTTGTATAGACAAACCATCCAACGTGACGAACCGGAAACTCCACCATCTGCACGCCTCTTAACTCTCTCCACCTCATGGGGAAGGAATTGGATCAAGAGGGCAAAGTGAGAAGACCTTTATACCAGGCCTCCAACTCACTGGACATAATTTTTCATTTGGTTAGATAACCTAACAGTGTTAGTAGGAAATGGAACCATGGTGGAGAGAAAACTAACTCTCTGCAACTGTGACGTCACAACCTAGCGTCATACAGACCTGTGGACAGAAACAGAAAGAGAAATTAGTCCTAGGTAGCACCGAGTTGACCTAAACCAACTAACTAAGGCGCTTATCACGGTAAACGCGAGTCCCGGAAACACAATACACCGGGAAGAAAACTCGCTAATTTTACTAGAAGTCACCTGATTTAAAGGTCCAACGTCCTCCTGTGGCGAAGTATTCCTTTCCGCCATCCAAAAAAGTGACTAACACTCCAAACAAACACCACTAAAACAGTTTAAGAGTACGAAAAAGCTATTGCACAAAAAAACATGTGTGATCTCTCTGCCAATAATCTAGCAAAGAGGAAGTGCTAGTCTGCGCATGCGCGGAGGTGGGGCTGGCATCCGCCGGACTACGCTCTGACTCCCTGCCCAGTAGGGGCACCTAACTGTTTTAAATCTGAGTGTTTATTGAGTGAAAGCCAATATTTAGCAATATCAAAAGTATTAGGGAGGTAAGTATACTCTTGAAGTGAAAATGGCTGGCTCGGTACACTAGCCAGTCTATTCCATTGGTAACTTTTAAAAAATAGGCTTCTCCTGAACTGCAAATAGACATTCAATGGGCAAAACTTTTAATATTTTTGACAGATCTGGACCATTAAGGCCTTAAAAGTTCAGTTATTATAATTTTTTCTAAATTTAAGTATTTTCAATTTAATTTGTTAAAACCAAGCGCTTTTAAGGGCCTTGAAAAACAAATTCTGAATTCCAAAAAATGTAATGGATCACTTTGAACTTGGTAGAACAATTAACCCTCTGGTATTAGTTTTAACTCTTGAACTTTTAACCCTTTAAAGCCTTTTTTCAAGAAAATTTAATTTTTTTCAAAGAACAGGTCACGTTGCAGACCAAGAGAAGATTATTTTGACAGTTTAGCACAGGAACGATTGGCTCGGTCAGCTAGTCATTCCAGTGTCAAATTTTCAAAAAGTTCTCTTGGTCTGCAAATGGACATTTCTCAAGACCACTGAAGAAGCAGTTTTTGGCTGATATGAGAGTTAAAGGGTTACGCCGGCTAAAACTAGCATCTATAGTCGTCTTGAGGAATGTCCATTTGTAGGCCAAGAGATAACTATTTTTGAAAATTTACCCCTGGAATGACTGGCTCGATAATCGAGCCAGTCATTCCAGTAGTAAATTTTCAAAAAAATAATCTTATCTGGATCTGAAAATGGACATTTTCTATGAGAAAAATTTAAAATTTCTTGATAAAATTTGAAAGCTAAAAGATCAAATAAGGGTTACGATATCTGATATTTCTTCTTCTGAGGAGCTTAAGTTAGCATTTCAATAGGTAGGGTTCATTGAATGATCTACATTACACACACACTTATTTAGTATATCATAGGTTACTCAGGGACCGCTCTATCAACTAGCTAATTAGCCAAATGCTAGTAATCCTGAAATCTGGCTAATGAAAAGTAGAATAGGCTAAATCATTAGCTAATGATTAAAATTAATTTCATTTTCTTGATTGGACGATATCCTGACTAATTCCAGTGTTACAACTGCAAAGCGAAAAATCCTGTTTATGTTGTTGACTATTTTGAAACTAATATGACTGAAAGCTGTTGCTGAATAGTTTCAAAATAGTCAACACATTTCTTATATATTAAGATCTAGGTGTATTTGGACTTGTATTTTGACTGTAAAATTGATAGTATTAACTGATGATGACTGACTGCAAACATGTTCATAAGTGACATTGAAGTAAAGACGTGGCTAAAATATTTATTATTTGGCTAACAAAAATGTTATTTGGCTAATCTATTTGCTAGAGCATTGCAAAAGCCAGATCCGTCCCTGCTTACCTTATTTGGATTGAAATCTGAGAAGAGAATCGCCAGGGAATGTAGATAATTGAGTCCAGTGACAACATCAACAGCAAAGCCACAGATAGAACTCTCAGGTAAATGACCGTCCTGTTTAATCACTGTCTCCAGAGTACCACCTGAGAAAATGCGAGCACAACTCCAGGTTAAAAACATGGAACACAATTGTCATTATAGTCCAATATGGACCATTGGCTACATGTAACTGGTTGCCGGCTGAATTTCTGCAGACTACAATTTTCATGGGGTGATAACTCTGGATATCGTGAATATTTTGAAAACAATTTGACTGAAAGTTGTTGGTGGCTAAACCACCAACAACTTTCAGTCAAATTGTTTTCAAAATATTCAGCAGGTACAATTATGGACAATTGAAATTATTACCTGGTGGCTTGCAGCACGCAGACAGTTAATGCGATCAGATCTTTAATATACATAAAACACAAGTTTTTAATTTTGCCATGCTTACATGAGGGTCCTGAATTCATTCAATGTGTTTTGAGCATATTTTAAGCGAAATGTATTATTCAATTAACTTTCAGTCAAAATACTTTCAAAATCTTCAACGGCTTTCATATCTAGTGGCCAGCATTGTAAACAGATTTATAGAAATTCTGGCTAAAAACGCTAGGCAAACGTATTTTTGAATATTTTGAACATAATAACTGCCATTCAATGACTTCCAAATGAAGTAACCTTTCAAGTTTTAGCTATGCACAGCCCATATTTAGCTAAGTTCCACTCACACTTCGCCGCGTTTGTGATCGATCGATCCCTGGACTGCCTTGGAAACTATTAATTTCCAGAAAACTATACAGGTAAGCTGTTAAATATTTCGAAACTAATTTAACTGGGTGCTGTTGCTGCCTATGTCAAATTAGTTTCAAAATATTCAACAGCATGTTTATTAAATAGTAAAGACATACAATTCATCAATTATGCGTTTGTGATGAACTTAGCTACACCATTCATGATGTCATTGATACACATGACGTAATGGACCTTTCCACATTTAGCTATTCCTCGCCCATCTCTATGGAAGCTCCACCCACACCACATCGGTGTTGGGATCAATCGATCTCTGAACCCCCTGACTATCAATTTCCAGAAAACTATATATGTAAGCTGCTAATTATTTTGAAACTAACTTGACTGGGTGCTGTTGCTGCCTATGGCTGCCTATTTGCAACCCAGTCAAATTAGTTTCAAAATATTCACTAGCATGTTTATTAAATAGCAAATACATACAATTTGTACAACAGACTATTAAGCGTTAAAGACAGACTATTTGGAATCACTCATGATGTCATGATTATGAGGTCAGCATACACGTCACTTAGTTAATTATGATGTCATATGACATCATATGATCGACGGATAAACTTAGAAAAATCCATTGATTATGACATCATAGAAATGGGAAAGGTCCATTATGCTCAAAATATTCAACCGAACATTTATTCAGGGTTCACACACCTTCAGCAGAATTAAATTCCATACCTTTTCCAGACTTTTTCCAGACTCAATTTCAAATTTTCCAGACCTCATTTTGGGACTTTCAATCAGACAAAAAACAAACACAGTTACTAAGTTCATCATATTATCATATATAAACTTTATTAAACTTTATGAAACCAGAATATCAAAACACAGCGTGCACACTTTTGCCTGTGGAACTGAAACAACTGCAGTAGTGGAAGACCCGAGGACAATAACAAACTGCATATATAAATAATTGTCACAAGAATGTCAAAGCACAACGCTGATGTGTTGTCCGGTAAAATCCAATCATTATATTTATCGTTACTTTCCCAAACACTAGAATACTTGCACATTCCCATGTTAACTATCACAAAAAAAAAAAAGGCCAATCTCGCAAATTATTTCATTGTTTTGACTTCTCACAAGCTAAACGAAATCAAGGATTTCTTTTTTCACGAGAGAGTTGATACTTACCTCCCTAATACTTTTGATATTGCTAAATATTGGCTTTCACTCAATAAACACTCAGATTAAAACAGTTAGGTGCCCCTACTGGGCAGGGAGTCAGAGCGTAGTCTGGCGGATGCCAGCCCCACCACCGCGCATGCGCAGACTAGCACTTCCTCTGACTAATTTATTGGCTGATACACATGCAACTATACAGAGCCTGAAGACCGAGCCTCTGTGGGGTGGAGAGGCCGGGTCCGTATCTAGGGAGGTAAGTATCAACTCTCTCGTGAAAAAAGAAATCCTTGATTTCGTTTATTTCACATCAAGAGTATACTTACCTCCCTAATACTTTTGATATTGCCAGAATTCGACAGTGAATTCGGCGGGAGGGAGGCGAGGTCAAAAGACCAGCTCATCCCTATACGCTTTTCTGCGTTTAAGGCACTTAAACTTCTGAAACTGTATGAAAAAACAGTCAGGATTTGACTAACCATCGGATAACACCCCCGATGTATGAGAGATGACCGAATGTCATATGCGCTCCCCCCCCCTCCTTCCTGGGAGGAAGAGTCGAATGACCTCAATGTCCTATACGCTCTCTACGTACAAGTGCCATGTACTACAGGACAGAGACGAAAAAACTCCATTTTCGTATACTCTCAATAATGAACCACATAAATACACAAAACCATCATCATATTAATAACGGGTAACGTGACAAGACAATCAACAATGGACAACACATACACAAGACTGACCTTGTTGAAATGGCTGCTGACATCCTCTTCCCATTGGTGAAGCACGATGCAGTCCCAAATTAGTGGTTGTTTCCATAAATTAATTGTGAAATATATAAGCAATGAGGAAACCCCATCAAAAATATATGCCAAGTTATTTTTTCAAAATCGACAAGGCGAGAGGATTAGAGGTGTCACGGAGATAATGGTCTGTAAAACTTGACTCACAGTGCCACTGAGCCACCGACATAATATCATCCACCGGGACCCCCATTAAATAGGGCCGTGGATGTCACTATGCCGCGGACACTGTGAGCCTTGGCCACGTCAACCTGCTTCCCGGTGGCGGATTTATGGCAAAACTGAATGCATTCTACAATCCACCTGGAAATGGTGTCCTTAGAAGCCCTGCCATGGGGTTCAATATAAGACAACCATAACGCTGACTGGTCGGTGCGCCACTTCCGCCGTACGTTGTTTGTACCGGCAAAGCGCCCGGACAGGACACCATGCTTTAGAATTAGGATCATATCTAGTCAAAGCAGGCAAAACAATAGGTTGACCTGGATATTTCAACGACTGATTTTTAGCCAAGAAATTAATCCTAGGTAGCAGCTTAAGGCCTTCCCCTGAAACCACAAAACGGTCATCCTCGGCTGATAAGGCATGAATTTCACTCCTACGCCTAGCCGAGGCCGCAGCAATTAAAAACACAGTCTTCAGTGTTAATAGTTTCATAGAAATGGAACTAAGTGGTTCAAACGGCTTATCACCTAGTACTTGAAGCACTAGCGATAAACTCCAAGACGGAATCACAGGTGGATTCCTTGGTCTCAGATTGCCCATGCCTTTAATTAATACATTTAATGTATTTACTTCATCACTTCCCCTCTTAGCCAAGCAAGGAATAACAGACATTAAAGCTGACTTATAACCAGCAATAGAGTTAGGCTTGAGGCTATAGGCATCATAGAGGTGACAGAGGAAATCAGCTACTACCTGAATAGATGAATCCATTGGATCAATACATCTTTTTGAGCACCATTCTGCAAATCTGTTGATTTTATAATTATATGCTCTGGAGGTTGACCCCCTCCTGGCTTTGGCCATAAACATGGCTGCTTGCTCAGAAAAGCCCTCCTTAATTCTAGATTCCTTGACAACATCCACGCAGTCAATCTGAACATTGACGGATTGTTGTGAAGGGCCTTGCCCTGGAAGATAATATCGTCCATCAGAGGCAGAGGAACCGGATTGCAGACCAGAAGGTCCAGCAGATCCGTATACCATGATCGGCTTGGCCAATCCGGGGCGATCAGAAGCACTTGGCATTCCTCTTGTCTGATTTTCTGAAGAATTTTTGGAATCAGGATTGCTGGAGGGAATGCGTATGCATACATTCTCCCCCAGCTGATAGCTAACGCATCTGTTGCGAAAGCGCTTGGATCCGGAATCGGAGAGACGTACGTCGTCATCTTCGCATTCTTCTTCGTTGCGAACAAATCGATGTTGGGTTTCCCCCAATGGTCGAACAGACGATCCGCCACACATTGATTTAGTTGCCATTCCGTGGGTAAAAACACTCATCCTTCGGCTCAATGAGTCTGCTAGCAGATTTAACCTTCCCGGAATATGAACTGCTTTCAAGGTAATCTGGTGATCCAGACACCAACAAAGCAGTCTCCATGTCATCATACAGAGACTGGGCGACTTCGTTCCGCCCTGGCGGTTTATGTAAGTCACAACTGTTGAGTTGTCTGAACGAATAAGAACAATCTTGCCCTGAACTTTCTGTAAGAAATGTTCCAGGCCCAGGACTACTGCTCTTAGCTCCAGTAGATTTATATGTTCCTTTGACTGTTCCAGATTCCAAAGCCCTGATATCGTGGACTCTTCCAGGCAAGCTCCCCAGCCCTCCATCGATGCATCTGTATACACAGTCACCTGAGGGTGGGGAGGGGTTAGCATAACCCCCACCAAGAGATTCTCTGTGTCCAACCACCATTGCAGGTGATGAATCAGAGGCGCCAACACTGGCACATTCGAGTCCAGCGAACCTGTACTCTGGGTCCATTGTGTCATGAGAAATAACTGGATCGGCCGCCTGCGTAAGGCGGCCTGAGGAATGACTGGTTCCAATGAAACCATCAACCCCAGCATTCTCAAGTAAACCCGTGCCAGGACATGACGACTGTCGCACACTGACTGAATTAATGAGATGAGTTTCTGAACTCTCTCCTGAGTAGGATAAACATATCCTGTCTCTAGATCGAAGAACATCCCCAGGTAAACAAACTTCTGGGATGGAATCAGCTCTGATTTTGGGAAATTGATCATCCAGCCTAAGTCTGTGAGAGTTTTCAAAACAATCTCCAGACTGGGCCGATAAACTTTCCCGGGTGTGCGCTTTCAACAGCCAGTCGTCTATGTACGTGTGGACTGCTATACTTTTCCTGCGGAGGTATGCGGTGATCGCAAGAACCACACGGGTGAAAACCCGAGGAGCCGTGGAAATTCCGAAGGGTAGCACCCTGAATTCCCACTGTCTGCCCTGGAATGCAAATCTCAGGAAGCGACGGAAACTCCTGTGTATGGGGGATGTGGAAATAAGCGTCCTTCAAATCTATCGACGCTGTCCACATTCCCCTCTCTAACCCCGACAACACCGAGCGCACAGTCTCCATCTTGAAACTGGGCGTCTCTATGAACTTGTTCAATGGCTTGAGGTTGAGAATTGGTCTCCACCCTCCGGTGTTCTTTGTTACTAAGAACAGGGTTGAATAGAAGCCCGGACACCTCTGTGCCGGCTGAATAGCTCCTTTTTGTATGAGGGAATTTATTTCCTCCTCGATACACAACCTTTGATCTGGATCTCTCGGATTTGGAGTCCAGATCGGCAGTAGAGACAGTTGCGATGGCGGGCCTGTCATCCAATCGGGATGATACCCCGACTGAAAGCCATCGCAAGACTAAACGGTCCTGAGTTAACCGTTTCCACTCTTGCATGTGGTCGGCTAGCCGGCCTCCCACCGGTCCACCTAGGGATAGAGGTGGACATAAGGAGTGCAAGAGCGGCACTGTCTCCTCTGCCAGAAACACCGGCGCGGTTCTCACCGTGGTAACCGTCCCATCAGGAACGATTACCCCGCCCAGATCCTCGCGCGCCACGACCAGCACCGCGCGCACCTCGGTGCGCGGGCGGCTGTCCTGCGCCTGAGGAGCCTGCGCCCCCCTCGCTGCTGGCCGAATCGCACGCGGCCGAGGCCGGCGCTGCGATGGTGGTTGGCCTCTGACCTAGCCACTACCACCTCGAGCCTGCAGGGGACGATACGCAGGGGGTGCGGCGGCGAACGTTGGCACGACGAAGCACCTCAAACTGCTCGCGCAGCGCCCTCTGGTTATTGACCAGAGTAACCGTCTCCTGGAGGTGCCTACACCCCTCACCTCCAAAGAGACCAGGACCTGTCATAGGCGTACGTAGTAGCCTATTGTATAGGTCCTGGGACGGGCACAGATTATCCAAGGCAAAAGTGGCGCCTTGCCCGGACACTCCTGGTCACCGCCCGTGTCATACAGTCCAGAGCCAGGTTGATACCATCCTGGATGGCTCGCTGGACTGTGACCGGACTTGGCTGGCACAATGCGGATGCTGTTACTACCCCTTGTAACAGCTGGGAGACGTGGGACAGAGCGGCAATCGAAGCCCTCCCACTCTCCTCCGCATCACGCAACGCGGCATTTGCTGAACGCAACGCGTTCGAACACAAGACTCCCGTGTCAGAACGGGAGCCTGGCCGCGCATCCTCACCCAAAGCCGCGCGGTCATCCACGCTCGGCTTAGGTACCACACACCGTACCGCTGGTAGTCCAGGGGCACGATGCGACAACGCCTGGCCACCTCGCGCGGGGCCTTAGCGAGACGTCCACTCGACTTAATGGACGTCTCCGCCGCCTCGAACATGTCAACGACATGCTCTGCCAGCGGCAGAGAAGGCATAGCGTTAGCAGTAGGCTTACCAGCTAACCACGGCCTGTGATCACGCTGGCTAGCCGACTGCTCCATGGGCAGATCTGGTCTAACACTCACCAACCACTGGCAAGCGTCAGACCAATCCTCCTCCGTGGCTAGCTGCGAGCGCTCTACAAGACGGGGGCCTTCGTCTTCCTCCTGAGCGCAAGCAACAGAGCTTGACGGCGGGTACGCTGATATCCCTGGCAAGCCAGGGAGAGCATGCGGGCCTGACAATACCGGCATGCTAATATCACTGGTTTGACCAGGAGCAGGCGCCGTGGTAGAGCGCGGGGCATATACCGCCCCACCCACGGCCCCGGCCAGCACCAGCGACACTCTCGGCAAGCCGAGGTATGCGGTAACGCTGGCCTTCAGCGCCCAGGGCCACAGTCTGAACCGTGGATTCTACCCCTGGAAGAGTAGAACCGTGGAATAAGGCGCCCGTATTCCCCGCGAGGGGTGCACAGACGTCATAATCCATGTCCACGTCCTCAGACGGCGACCCCAACAGGTAATCCTCATCCTCCTGGCCAGACAGATTAGACTCCGGGTCAGCAAAGAGAGCTAACCCGGACTGGCCAGGGAAGGTGCCATACGAGGTACTGGCACCCGCGGTGTGCGGATAGCCCTGGACTGATAAGCAGCCCGCGGGTTCCAGCGACAACCGTCCACGGTCCCTATTGGGCGCGGCAATAAGCCTGCTGCCAGGGTCATGGAACGCCCCCTCTAATGGGGCCACCTCTGAATCTTCAAACAACGGAAGCGTACTAAGGAACGGTGATTCAGAGGCAGGGATTACCTGCTCCGAAGCAGATGATGAGGCCAACAAAGGATTTGGTCCAGGAAGCATGCCACGAAGCAACTCTGGAACCAAATCCTTTATTGTCCTCCTCATCTCTCCCAACATCTCGGTCCGGAAGGCCTCCATGTCCCACCGCGGACGAGGCCTTCCTCTTACCCTTCTTACTTACAACCTCTTTTTTCAGCTTCCTCTTCTTCTCCCTCCTCCACCACCTTGTCCTTCGCCTGCAAGCACAAGAATTCGGACATTAGCTCGCCCCCCCCAGTGCTTACATATCTCGCAATTAAGCAAGGGACCACAGGGGCTACACTGAAAACAGAGATGAGGACCAAACTTGTCCCTCAAAAATCGTCCACAGGACGCACAACCAGGTCTCTGAAAAAGGCCAAAGGACGAGGAGTATGAGCAATCTAGTTAAGCTTAGAAACTCACCAACTCAAGAGAAGGAAAAATGATCATAAAGATCATAATTTATCAGAAAACCAGCTTCGGACAACTTTAATTGTTAATAAAGAGCAAGGCTGATTATGACGTCATTAATCCTATGACAGGAAAAAATCGATCCCCAACAAACATCCCCAGTGCAAGGACGAATTGTATCTCTAACCAGAACATGTGCAGAATGGACATTTCGACTACACAAGCATCAGATATATACTGATAACAATGGCAAATAGTGTTAATTATCTCCCTTTCCTCTAAATAATTAACATCACCTCATATCAATAATTAGATACCTGACACCTTGTCTAGACAAACCATCCAACCTGATGAACTGGAGCACTCCACCACTGAACGCCTCTTAACTCTCTCCACCTCTAGGGGAAGGAATTGGATCAAGAGGGCAAAGTGAGAAGACCTTTATAATAGGCCTCCAACTCACTGGACATAGAATTTTTGGTTAGATAACCTAACAGTATTAGTAGGAAATGGAACCATGGTGGAGAGACACAAACCCTCTGCTGATGTCATGTCCATTATATTTCTTCACACAGACCTGTGGACATAAACACAAAGAGATATTAGTCTTATATAGCACCTAGTTGAAATAAACCAACTAATCAAGGCGCTTATCACGTTTAGCGCGAGTCCCGGAAACACATTACAACGGGACAAAACTCGCTAATTTTACTAGAAGTCACCTGATTTAAAGGTCCAAGGCCCTCCTGTGGCGAAGTCACTCTCTCTGCCATCTTTATCAGGGATAAACTTCTACCAAACCATCTCAAAAAGCTTCGAAAAGAGTATAGAAAGTTTCTAACACAAAAGCATGTGTACACTCTCTGCCAATAAATTAGCAAAGAGGAAGTGCTAGTCTGCGCATGCGCGGTGGTGGGGCTGGCATCCGCCAGACTACGCTCTGACTCCCTGCCCAGTAGGGGCACCTAACTGTTTTAATCTGAGTGTTTATTGAGTGAAAGCCAATATTTAGCAATATCAAAAGTATTAGGGAGGTAAGTATACTCTTGATGTGAAATGTACTATTTGACAGATGACTGCCGATTCGCTCATTTTTATTGCGTTGTAATTGAACATGTTCAGACACGTATTGCTCAACAACTGCGAGATGTTCCCGGTAATAGGCGGTTTTCTATTGTAAGATGCGACTGGGACCCAATCGAATTAGATTCTCGCGAGACTGGCGGAAACGCGAGATTTCGTTCGTAACCATAAAAATTGCAGTCGGAAAAATAAGGATTGCCGATATTTTAATTTTCCATATATTTTCCATACCAGTTGGCCCAAACTTGCAATTTCCATACTTTTTCCAGCCCTGGAAAAGGCTTTCCCAATTTTCCATACTTTTTCCAGACTTCCATACATGCGTACGAACCCTGTTTATTACTAAAAACATGTTTTTGGTGGGTTTTTGTCAAACTTTTTTATGACTTGTACCGTACATGTACTTTAGATTTTTCCTGCTGAATTTCAGGAATAAATGATCTTAAACACACGTGTCATGCG
>CM067364.1:18554431-18601111 GCA_034401795.1 Chaetoderma sp. LZ-2023a
ATTTAAGAATAATCGTCATTACTTGATTAATCAGCTTGGGTACAAATTACCCAGACATAACAACAAGAGAATATCAATGACAAAAGCTGCAATGGTGGCTATCAATGTCCATTTACAGGCCAAGAGAAGACTATTTTTGAAAATGTGTCACTGGAATGCCTGGCTCGAGCCAGGCATTCTGCTATGGATACGAAATGTTGGGGGCCTTCCAACCAAATTATTTTCAAAATATTCAACATAATCTGTTTGAGGCAATAATAACTTATGGTTGTTGAATATTTTAAAGATGCACACGGGTATCAATGGGTTAGGCTAATTTAACCCTTTAATGGTGGAAATTAGTCAAGAAAATCTGACCATCCATTTGCAGATAAAGTGAAGACTTGTTAGCTGTCTCGTTTACGGAGGCTGTTATTCCTGTGATGAAATTTAAAATATAGTCTTCTTGGTCTGCAAAAAGAACATTTCTCAAGACCACAGAAATGCACAAAAGGTTGTTGGGCTTATATTTCAGTAATCTCTGATGGTCATATTTCACTTCCTTACAGTGGTCGTCCACATTCAATCGTGCCACCAGATGACAAATTAGCCATGCCTTCATATCCAAGCCATCAGATGCAGGTGGCCAGAATTGAGCAGATAGATGGAGTGAATGACCACAGCTCTGTGCAAAACCTGATTTATCATCCATCAGACTTCATCATCACACCCATTGTGGATAACCCTAAAGTAAGAATAATGTCTTCAACATAGTGTCGTATTTGTATGTAGGTGGAAGCGGGTGTGGGTTGGGGCAGAGGGGTCGGGTATTTGTTAAAAATCATCCTGTGGTTCTTTGTTGACCAATTCTCCACTAAAATGTGTTGTAAAATATTTACCAGAACTTCTTGCATTCGATAATTATCAGCATGCACGTTTGAAAATAATAGGAATATTGTGAGAGCCTCTCTGTCTGTCTGCCTGCCTGCCTGCCTGTCTGCCTGCCTGTCTGTCTGTCTGTCTGTCTGTCTGTCTGCCTGTCTATCATGCTTTCTACGACAAAACATACAACCAGATTTGTTATGTGAGTTACCCATATCATTGTGGATTGCAAGATGACATATGTATTGGGCTCCGTCACCTTGAGGGTTGGGTGGGGTTTGGGTGGGGAGAGAGGTGTACAGAGTGACAGTCAAAAGATTAAAGTTGTTGTAGGAGTGGGGAGTTGTGATGACGCACCATTGATTTCACTTCAAGAGTATACTTACCTCCCTAATACCTTTGATATTGCTAAATATTGGCTTTCACTCAATAAACACTCAGATTTAAAACAGTTAGGTGCCCCTACTGGGCAGGGAGTCAGAGCGTAGTCTGGCGGATGCCAGCCCCACCACCGCGCATGCGCAGACTAGCACTTCCTCTTTGCTAGATTATTGGCAAAGAGAACACACATGTCTTTTTGAGTCATAAGCTTTTTTTGCTCTTAAACTGTTTTTTGGTGTATCTTTTGGAGTGATAGTGTCTGATTTGTATGGCAGGAGGGAACACTTCGCCACAGGAGGACTTAGGACCTTTAAATCAGGTGACTTCTAGTAAAATTAGCGAGTTTTCTTCCCGGTGTATTGTGTTTCCGGGACTCGCGTTTACCGTGATAAGCGCCTTAGTTAGTTGGTTTATGTCAACTCGGTGCTACCTAGGACTAATTTCTCTTTCTGTTTATGTCCACAGGTCTGTATGACGCTAGGTGGTGACATCACAGTAGCAGAGAGTTAGTTTTCTCTCCACCATGGTTCCATTTCCTACTAACACTGTTAGGTTATCTAACCAAATGAAAAATATGTCCAGTGAGTTGGAGGCCTAGTATAAAGGTCTTCTCACTTTGCCCTCTTGATCCAATTCCTTCCCCATGAGGTGGAGAGAGTTAAGAGGCGTGCAGATGGTGGAGTTCTCCGGTTCGTCACGTTGGATGGTTTGTCTATACAAAGTGTCAGGTATCTAGTTATTGATAATGTGGTGATGTTAATTATTGTAAACAAACAAAGGGAGATAATTAACATTTTTGCCAGAAAAGAGTTATCTATATGTATCTGATGGTTGTGTAGTCGACTTATCCATTCAGCATACAATTCGTCCTTGCACTTGGATGTTTTGTTGGGATCGAATTTTTCCTGTCACGGGATTAATGACGTCATAATCAGCCTGGCTATGTGTTTATCAGCAATTCAAGCGCTATGCTGGTTTCTGATGTATATTGATCTTTATGATCGTTTTCCTTCTCTTTGAGTTGGATTGAGTTTCTAAGCTTAACTAGTTGCTCATACTCCTTGTCCTTTGCCCTGTTTCAGGGACCGGGTTGCGCGTCCTGTGGTCGTTTTCTTCAGGAAAAGTTCTGGCCGCATCTGTGCTTTTCACTTCAAGAGTATACTTACCTCCCTAATACTTTTGATATTGCTAAATATTGGCTTTCACTCAATAAACACTCAGATTTAAAACAGTTAGGTGCCCCTACTGGGCAGGGAGTCAGAGCGTAGTCTGGCGGATGCCAGCCCCACCACCGCGCATGCGCAGACTAGCACTTCCTCTTTGCTAGATTATTGGCAAAGAGAACACACATGTTTTTCAGTCATAAGCTTTTCTTGCTCATTAACGTTGTTATTGGTGTTATTTTGGAAGTGATAAGACCTGATTTGGATGGCGGGAGGATACACTTCGCCACCGGAGGACGTTGGACCTTTAAATCAGGTGACTTCTAGTAAAATTAGCGAGTTTTCTTCCCGGTGTATTGTGTTTCCGGGACTCGCGTTTACCGTGATAAGCGCCTTAGTTAGTTGGTTTAGGTCAACTCGGTGCTACCTAGGACTAATTTCTCTTTCTGTTTCTGTCCACAGGTCTGTATGACGCTAGGTTGTGACGTCACAGTACCAGAGAATTAGTATTCTCTCCACCATGGTTCCATTTCCTACTAACACTGTCAGGTTATCTAACCAAATGAAAAATTATGCCCAGTGAGTTGGAGGCCTGGTATAAAGGTCTTCTCACTTTGCCCTCTTGTTCCAATTCCTTCCCCATGAGGTGGAGAGAGTTAAGAGGCGTGCAGATGGTGGAGTTTCCGGTTCGTCACGTTGGATGGTTTGTCTATACAAAGTGTCAGGTATCTAGTCATTGGTAATGTGGTGATGTTAATTATTGTAAACAATCAAAGGGAGATAATTAACATTTTTGCCAGTAAAGAGTTATCTATATGTATCTGATGGTTGTGTAGTCGACTTATCCATTCAGCATACAATTCGTCTTTGCACTTGGATGTTTTGTTGGGATCGAATTTTTCCTGTCACGGGATTAATGACGTCATAATCAGCTGGCTATGTATTTTTTAGCAATTCAAGCGCTAGGCTGGTTTTTGATGTATATTGATCTTTATGATCGTTTTTCCTTCTCCTTGAGTTGGATTGAGTTTCTAAGCTTAACTAGTTGCTCATACTCCTTGTCCTTTGCCCTGTTTCAGGGACCGGGTTGCGCGTCCTGTGGACGTTTTATGCATGTGAAGTTCTGGCCGCATCTGTGTTATCGATGTAGCCCTTGTGGTCCATTGATTAATTGTGACATATGTAAGCACTGGGGGGGCGTGTTAATGTCCGAATTCTTGTGCTGCTTACAGGCGACGGACAAGGTGGTAGTGGTGGAGAAGAAGAAGAAGCGGAAACGAGAGGTTGTAAGTGAGAAGGGTAAGGGGAAGGTCTCGTCCGCGGTGGATATGGAGACCTTCCGGACCGAGATGTTGGGAGAGATGAGGAGGACAATAAAAGATTTGGTTCCAGGGTTGCTTCGTGGCATGCTTCCTGGACCAGATCCTTTATTGTCCTCGTCATCGGCTTCGGAGCAGGTAATCCCCGCCTCTGGATCGATTTTCCTTAGTCCGCTTCCGTTGTCCGACGATTCAGAGGTGGCCCCATTAGAGGGGGCGTTCCACGGCCCTGGCAGCAGGCTTATTGCCGCGCCGATAGGGGACCGTGGACGGTTGTCGCTGGAACCCGCTGGCTGCTTATCAGTCCAGGGGTATCCGCACGCCGCGGTGGCCAGTACCTCCTATGGCACCGTTCCTGGTCAGCCCGGGTTAGCTCTCTTTGCTGACCCGGGGTCTAATCTTTCTGACCAGGGTGATGAGGATTACCTGCTAGGGTCGCCGTCTGACGACGTGGACATGGATGAAGACGTTTGTGCACCCCTCGCGGGGAATACAGGCGCTTTTTTCCACGGTATTACTCACCCTGGAGTAAGGTCCGCGGTTCAGGTGGTGGCCCAGGGCGCTGCTGATGGCCAGCGGTACCGCATACCTCGGCTTGCCGAGAGTGTAGCTGGTGCTGGCCGGGCCCGTGGTAGAGCTATATATACCCCGCGCTCTACCGCGGTGCCTGCTCCTGGTCAAACCAGTGATATTCTCATGCCGGTGCTGACAGGCCCGCATGTTTTCCCTGGCTTGCCAGGTGTATCAGCGTACCCGCCGTCAAGTACTGCTTGCGCTCAGGAGGAAGACGAAGGACCCCGTCTTGTAGAGCGCTCGCAGTTAGCCACGGAGGAGGATTGGTATAACGCTTGCCAGTGGTTGGTGAGCGTTAGGCCTGATCTGCCCGTGGAGCAGTCGGCTAGCCACCGTGTTCACACGCCGTGGTTAGCTGGGAATCCAACTGCTAACGCTATGCCTTCTCTGCCGCTGGCGGAGCATGTCGTTGACATGTTCAAGGCGGCGGAGGCGTCCATTAACACGAGTGGACGTCTCGCGAAGGCCCCTCGCGAGGTGGCCAAGCGTTGTCGCATCGTGCCCCTGGACTACCAGCGGTACGGTGTGGTACCCAAGCCCAGCGTGGATGACCGCGCGGCTTTGGGTGAGGATACGCGGCCAGGATCCCGTTCTGACGCGGGGGTCTTGTGCGCGAACGCGTTGCGTTCGGCGAATACCGCGTTGCGTGATGCGGAGGAGAGTGGGCGGGCTTCGATTGCCGCTCTGTCCCACGTCTCCCAGCTGTTACAGGGGGTAGTAACGGCATCCGCATCGCGCCAGCCAGGCCCGCTCGCGGTCCAGCGTACCATCCAGGATGGTATTAACCTGGCGCTGGACTGTATGACGCGGGCGGTGACCAGGAGTGTCAGGGCAAGACGCACATTTGCCCTGGACAATTTGTGCCCGTCTCAGGACCTGTATAATAGGCTACTCCGTACGCCTATGACGGGTCCTGGTCTTTTTGGAGGTGAGGGATGTCGCCACCTCCAGGAGACGGTCACCCTGGTGAATAACCAGAGGGCGCTGCGCGAACAGTTTGAGGTACTGCGTCGTGCTAACGTTCGCGCCGCGGCCCCTGCGTATCGTCCCCTGCAGGCTCGAGGTGGTGCTGGCCAAGTCAGAGGCCAGCCGCCGTCGCAGCCTCGGCCGCGTGCGATTCGGCCAGCAGTGAGGGGGGCGCAGGCTCCTCAGCCGCCGTCAGCCAGGCAGCCGCCCGTGCACCGAGGTGCGCGCGGGGCGGGGCGGGTCGCGCGAGGATCTGGGCGTGGTTATCGTTCCTGACAGGGCGCTTACCGCGGTAAGGACCACGCCGGTGTGTATGGCGACGGAGACAGTGCCGCTCTTGCATGCCTTGTGTCCACCGCGGTCCCTAGGTGGACCGGTGGGAGGCCGGCTTGCCGACCACATGCAAGAGTGGGAACGGTTAACTCAGGACCGTTTAGTCTTGCGATGGCTTTCCGTGGGGTATCATCCAGAGTGGATGACAGGCCCGCCGTCGCGACTGTCTCTGGTGCCAATCTGGACTCCCGTTCCGAGAGATCCAGATCAAAGGTTGTGTATCGAGGAGGAGATAAATTCCCTCGTACAAAAAGGAGCTATTCAGCCGGCACAGAGGTGTCCGGGCTTCTATTCAACCCTGTTCTTGGTAACAAAACGCACCGGTGGGTGGAGACCGATTCTCAACCTCAAGCCATTGAACAAGTTCATCGAGACGCCCAGTTTCAAGATGGAAACGGTGCGCTCGGTGTTGGCGGGGTTGGAGAGGGGGATGTGGACGGCGTCGATAGATTTGAAGGACGCTTATTTCCACATCCCCATCCACAGGAGTTTCTGTCGCTTCCTGAGATTTGCATTCCAGGGCAGACAGTGGGAATTCAGGGTGTTGCCCTTCGGAATTTCCACGGCTCCTCGGGTTTTCACCCGTGTGGTTCTTGCGATCACAGCATACCTCCGCAGGAGAAGCATAGCAGTCCACACGTACATAGACGACTGGCTGTTGAAAGCGCACACCCGGGAAAGTTTGTCCGCCAATCTGGAGATTGTTTTGAAAATTCTCACAGACTTGGGCTGGATGATCAATTGCCCAAAATCAGAGCTGACTCCATCCCAGAAGTTTGTTTACCTGGGGATGTTCTTCGATCTGGAGACAGGATATGTTTATCCTACTCAGGAGAGGGTTCAAATACTCATCTCGTTGATTCAGTCAGTGTGCGACAGTCGTCATGTCCTGGCACGGGTTTACTTGAGAATGCTGGGGTTGATGGTTTCGTTGGAACCAGTCATTCCTCAGGCCGCCTTACGCAGGCGGCCGATCCAGTTGTTTCTCATGACACAATGGACCCAGAGTACAGGTTCGCTGGACTCGAATGTGTCAGTGTTGGCGCCTCTGATTCACCACCTGCAATGGTGGTTGAATACAGAGAATCTCTTACCGGGGGTTTTGCTAACCCCTCCCCACCCTCAGGTGACTGTGTATACAGATGCATCGATGGAGGGCTGGGGAGCTTGCCTGGAAGAATCCACGATATCAGGGCTTTGGAATCTGGAACAGTCACAGGAACATATAAATCTACTGGAGCTAAGAGCAGTAGTCCTGGGCCTGGAACATTTCTTACAGAAAGTTCAGGGCAAGATTGTTCTTATTCGTTCAGACAACTCAACAGTTGTGACTTACATAAACCGCCAGGGCGGAACGAAGTCGCCCAGTCTCTGTATGATGACATGGAAACTGCTATGTTGGTGTCTGGATCACCAGATTACCTTGAAAGCAGTTCATATTCCGGGAAGGTTAAACCTGCTTGCAGACTCATTGAGCCGAAGGATGAGTGTTTTACCCACGGAATGGCAACTAAATCAATGTGTGGCGGATCGTCTGTTCGACCATTGGGGGAAACCCAACATCGATTTGTTCGCAACGAGCAAGAATGCGAAGATGACGACGTACGTCTCTCCGATTCCGGATCCAAGCGCTTTCGCAACAGATGCGTTAGCTATCAGCTGGGGGAGAATGTATGCATACGCATTCCCTCCAGCAATCCTGATTCCAAAGATTCTTCAGAAAATCAGACAAGAGGAATGCCAAGTGCTTCTGATCGCCCCGGATTGGCCAAGCCGATCATGGTATACGGATCTGCTGGACCTTCTGGTCTGCAATCCGGTTCCTCTGCCTCTGATGGACGATATTATCTTCCAGGGCAAGGCCCTTCACAACAATCCGTCAATGTTCAGATTGACTGCGTGGATGTTGTCAAGGAATCTAGAATTAAGGAGGGCTTTTCTGAGCAAGCAGCCATGTTTATGGCCAAAGCCAGGAGGGGGTCAACCTCCAGAGCATATAATTATAAAATCAACAGATTTGCAGAATGGTGCTCAAAAAGATGTATTGATCCAATGGATTCATCTATTCAAGTAGTAGCTGATTTCCTCTGTCACCTCTATGATGCCTATAGCCTCAAGCCTAACTCTATTGCTGGTTATAAATCAGCATTAATGTCTGTTATTCCTTGCTTGGCTAAGAGGGGAAGTGATGAAGTAAATACATTGAATGTATTAATTAAAGGCATGGGCAATCTAAGACCAAGGAATCCTCCTGTGATTCCGTCTTGGAGTTTATCGCTAGTGCTTCAAGTACTAGGTGATAAGCCTTTTGAACCACTTAGTTCCATTTCTATGAAACTATTAACACTGAAGACTGTGTTTTTAATTGCTGCGGCCTCGGCTAGGCGTAGGAGTGAGATTCATGCCTTATCAGCCGAGGATGACCGTTTTGTGGTTTCAGGGGAAGGCCTTAAGCTGCTACCTAGGATTAATTTCTTGGCTAAAAATCAGTCGTTGAAATATCCAGGTCAACCTATTATTTTGCCTGCTTTAACTAGATATGATCCTAATTCTAAAGCATGGTGTCCCGTCCGGGCGCTGCGCCGGTACAAACAACGTACGGCGGCATGGCGCACCGACCAGTCAGCGTTATGGTTGTCATATATTGAACCCCATGGGAGGGCTTCTAAGGACACCATTTCCAGGTGGATTGTGGAGTGCATTCAGTTTTGCCATAAATCCGCCACCGGGAAGCAGGTTGACGTGGCCAAGGCTCACAGTGTCCGCGGCGTAGTGACATCCACGGCCCTATTTAATGGGGTCCCTGTGGATGATATTATGTCGGTGGCTCAGTGGCACTGTGAGTCAAGTTTTACAGACCATTATCTCCGTGACACCTCTAATCCTCTCGCCTTGTCGGTTTTGAAAAAATAAATCGGTTTATATTTTTTGAGGTGATTTCCTCATTACTTATATATATCACAATTAATTTATGGAAACACCCACTTTTTTGGGCCTGCATCAGTCTTTACCGATGGGAAGATGATGTCAGCAGCCATTTTCAACAAGGTCAGTCTTGTTCATGTGTTGTCCGTTGTTGATTGTATTGTCACGATTACCCGTTATTAATATGGTGATGGTTTGTGTATTTGTGTGGTTCATTGTTGAGAGTTACGAAAATGGAGCTTTTTCGTCTCTGTCCTGTAGTACATGGCACTTGTACGTAGAGAGCGTATAGGACATTGAGGTCAGTCGACTCTTCCTCCCAGGAAGGAGGGGGGGGGAGCGCATATGACATTCGGTCATCTCTCATACATCGGTCGTGTTATCCGATGGTTAGTCAAATCCTGACTGTTTTTTCTTACAGTTTCAGAAGTTTAAGTGCCTTAAACGCAGAAAAGCGTATTGGGATGAGCTGGTCTTTTGACCTCGCCTCCCTCCCGCCAGATTCACTTTCGAATTCTGGCAATATCAAAAGTATTAGGGAGGTAAGTATACTCTTGAAGTGAAATAAACGAAATCTAGGATTTCTTTTTTCACGAGAGAGTTGATACTTACCTCCCTAGATACGGACCCGGCCTCTCCACCCCACAGAGGCTCGGTCTTCAGGCTCTTAATAGTTGCATGTGTGTCAGCCAATAATCTAGTCAGAGGAAGTGCTAGTCTGCGCATGCGCGGTGGTGGGGCTGGCATCCGCCAGACTACGCTCTGACTCCCTGCCCAGTAGGGGCACCTAACTGTTTTAAATCTGAGTGTTTATTGAGTGAAAGCCAATATTTAGCAATATCAAAAGTATTAGGGAGGTAAGTATCAACTCTCTCGTGAAAAAAGAAATCCTAGATTTCGTTTAATCAATGTAGCCCTTGTGGTCCATTGGTTAATTGTGACATATGTAAGCACTGGGGGGGCGAGTTAATGTCCGAATTCTTGTGCTGCTTACAGGCGACGGACAAGGTGGTAGAGGAGGAGAAGAAGAAGAAGCGGAAACGAGAGGTTGTAAGTAGGAAGGGTACGGGGAAGGTCTCGTCCGCGGTGGATATGGAGGCCTTCCGGACCGAGATGTTGGGAGAGATGAAGAGGACAATAAAGGATTTGGTTCAAGGGTTGCTTCGTGGCATGCTTCCTGGACCAAATCCTTTACTGTCCTCATCATCGGCTTCGGAGCAGGTAATCCCCGCCTCTGGATCGATTTTCCTTAGTCCGCTTCCGTTGTTCGACGATTCAGAGGTGGCCCCATTAGAGGGGGCGTTCCACAGCCCTGGCAGCAGGCTTATTGCCGCGCCGATAGGGGACCGTGGACGGTTGTCGCTGGAACCCGCGGGCTGCTTATCAGTCCAGGGGTATCCGCACGCCGCGGTGGCCAGTACCTCCTATGGCACCGTTCCTGGTCAGCCCGGGTTAGCTCTCTTTGCTGACCCGGGGTCTAATCTTTCTGACCAGGGTAATGAGGATTACCTGCTAGGGTCGCCGTCTGACGACGTGGACATGGATGAAGACGTTTGTGCACCCCTCGCGGGGAATACAGGCGCCTTATTCCACGGTTTTACTCACCCTGGAGTAAAGTCCGCGGCTCAGGTGGTGGCCCAGGGCGCTGCTGATGGCCAGCGGTACCGCATACCTCGGCTTGCCGAGGGTGTTGCTGGTGCTGGCCGGGCCCGTGGTGAGACTATATATACCCCGCGCTCTGCCACGGTGCCTGCTCCTGGTCAAACCAGTGATATTCTCATGCCGGTGCTGTCAGGCCCGCGTGTTTTCCCTGGCTTGCCAGGTGTATCAGCATACCCGCCGTCAAGCTCTACTGCTTGCGCTCAGGAGGAAGACGAAGGACCCCGTCTTGTAGAGCGCTCGCAGTTAGCCACGGAGGAGGATTGGTATGACGCTTGCCAGTGGTTGGTGAGCGTTAGGCCTGATCTGCCCGTGGAGCAGTCGGCTAGCCAGCGTGTTCACACGCCGTGGTTAGCTGGGAAACCGACTGCTAATGCTATGCCTTCTCTGCCGCTGGCGGAGCATGTCGTTGACATGTTCAAGGCGGCGGAGTCGTCCATTAAGTCGAGTGGACGTCTCGCGAAGGCCCCTCGCGAGGTGGCCAGGCGTTGTCGCATCGTGCCCCTGGATTACCAGCGGTACGGTGTGGTACCCAAGCCCAGCGTGGATGACCGCGCGGCTTTGGGTGAGGATGCGCGGCCAGGCTCCCGTTCTGACACGGGTGTCTTGTGCGCGAACGCGTTGCGTTCGGCGAATACCGCGTTGCGTGATGCGGAGGAGAGTGGGAGGGCTTCGATTGCCGCTCTGTCCCACGTCTCCCAGCTGTTACAGGGGGTAGTAACGGCATCCGCATCGCGCCAGCCAAGTCCGGTCACTGTCCAGCGAACCATCCAGGATGGTATTAACCTGGCGCTGGACTGTATGACTCGGGCGGTGACCAGGAGTGTCAGGGCAAGACGCACGTTTGCCCTGGACAATCTGTGCCCGTCTCAGGACCTGTACAATAGGCTACTGCGTACGCCTATGACGGGCCCTGGTCTTTTTGGAGGTGAGGGATGTCGCCACCTCCAAGAGACGGTCACCCTGGTGAATAACCAGAGGGCGCTGCGCGAGCAGTTTGATGTGCTGCGTCGTGCTAACGCTCGCGCCGCGGCCCCGGCGTATCGTCCCCTGCAGGCTCGAGGTGGTGCTGGCCATGTCAGTGGCCAGCCACCGTCGCAGCGTCGGCCTCGGCCGCGTGCGATTCGGCCAGCAGCGAGGGGGGCGCAGGTTCCTCAGGCGCCGTCAGCCAGGCAGCCGCCCGCGCACCGAGGTGCGCGCGGGGCGGGGCGCGCGAGGATCTGGGCGTGGTTATCGGTCCTGACAGGACGCTTACCGCGGTAAGAACCACTCCGGTGTGTATGGCGACGGAGACAGTGCCGCTCTTGCATGCCTCGTGTCCACCGCGGTCCCTAGGTGGGCCGGTGGGAGGCCGGCTAGCCGGCCACATGCAAGAGTGGGAACGGTTAACTCAGGACCGTTTAGTCTTGCGATGGCTTTCCGTCGGGTATCATCCAGAGTGGGTGACAGGCCCGCCGTCGCGACTGTCTCTGGTGCCAGTCTGGACTCCCATTCCGAGAGATCCAGAGCAAAGGTTGTGTATCGAGGAGGAGATAAATTCCCTCATACAAAAGGGAGCTATTCAGCCGGCACAAAGGTGTCCGGGCTTCTATTCAACCCTGTTCTTAGTAACAAAACGCACCGGAGGGTGGAGACCGATTCTCAACCTCAAGCCATTGAACAAGTTCATCGAGACGCCCAGTTTCAAGATGGAAACGGTGCGCTCGGTGTTGGCGGGGTTGGAGAGGGGGATGTGGACGGCGTCGATAGATTTGAAGGACGCTTATTTCCACATCCCCATCCACGGGAGTTTCTGTCGCTTCCTGAGATTTGCATTCCAGGGCAGACAGTGGGAATTCAGGGTGTTGCCCTTCGGAATTTCCACGGCTCCTCGGGTTTTCACCCGTGTGGTTCTTGCGATCACAGCATACCTCCGCAGGAGAAGCATAGCAGTCCACACGTACATAGACGACTGGCTGTTGAAAGCGCACACCCGGGAAAGTTTGTCCGCCAATCTGGAGATTGTTTTGAAAATTCTCACAGACTTGGGCTGGATGATCAATTTCCCAAAATCAGAGCTGACTCCATCCCAGAAGTTTGTTTACCTGGGGATGTTCTTCGATCTAGAGACAGGATATGTTTATCCTACTCAGGAGAGAGTTCAAAAACTCATCTCGTTGATTCAGTCAGTGTGCGACAGTCGTCATGTCCTGGCACGGGTTTACTTGAGAATGCTGGGGTTGATGGTTTCGTTGGAACCAGTCATTCCTCAGGCCGCCTTACGCAGGCGGCCGATCCAGTTGTTTCTCATGACACAATGGACCCAGAGTACAGGTTCGCTGGACTCGAATGTGTCAGTGTTGGCGCCTCTGATTCACCACCTGCAATGGTGGTTGAATACAGAGAATCTCTTGCCGGGGGTTTTGCTAACCCCTCCCCACCCTCAGGTGACTGTGTATACAGATGCATCGATGGAGGGCTGGGGAGCTTGCCTGGAAGAATCCACGATATCAGGGCTTTGGAATCTGGAACAGTCAAAGGAACATATAAATCTACTGGAGCTAAGAGCAGTAGTCCTGGGCCTGGAACATTTCTTACAGAAAGTTCAGGGCAAGATTGTTCTTATTCGTTCAGACAACTCAACAGTTGTGACTTACATAAACCGCCAGGGCGGAACGAAGTCGCCCAGTCTCTGTATGATGACATGGAAACTGCTTTGTTGGTATCTGGATCACCAGATTACCTTGAAAGCAGTTCATATTCCGGGAAGGTTAAACCTGCTAGCAGACTCATTGAGCCGAAGGATGAGTGTTTTACCCACGGAATGGCAACTAAATCAATGTGTGGCGGATCGTCTGTTCGACCATTGGGGGAAACCCAACATCGATTTGTTCGCAACGAAGAAGAATGCGAAGATGACGACGTACGTCTCTCCGATTCCGGATCCAAGCGCTTTCGCAACAGATGCGTTAGCTATCAGCTGGGGGAGAATGTATGCATACGCATTCCCTCCAGCAATCCTGATTCCAAAAATTCTTCAGAAAATCAGACAAGAGGAATGCCAAGTGCTTCTGATCGCCCCGGATTGGCCAAGCCGATCATGGTATACGGATCTGCTGGACCTTCTGGTCTGCAATCCGGTTCCTCTGCCTCTGATGGACAACCTTATCTTCCAGGGCAAGGCCCTTCACGACAATCCGTCAATGTTCCGATTGACTGCGTGGATGTTGTCAAGGAATCTAGAATTAAGGAGGGCTTTTCTGAGCAAGCGGCCATGTTTATGGCCAAAGCCAGGAGGGGGTCAACCTCCAGAGCATATAATTATAAAATCAACAGATTTGCAGAATGGTGCTCAAAAAGATGTATTGATCCAATGGAATCATCTATTCAGGTAGTGGCTGATTTCCTCTGTCACCTATATGATGCCTATAGCCTCAAGCCTAACTCTATTGCTGGTTATAAGTCAGCTTTAATGACTGTTATTCCTTGCTTGGCTAATAGGGGGAGTGATGAAGTAAGTACATTAAATGTATTAATTAAAGGCATGGGCAATCTAAGACCAAGGAATCCTCCACTGATTCCGTCTTGGAGTTTATCACTGGTGCTCCAGGTACTAGGTGATAAGCCTTTTGAACCACTTAGTTCCATTTCTATGAAAATGTTAACTCTTAAAACTGTATTTTTAATTGCTGCGGCCTCGGCAAGGCGTAGGAGTGAAATTCACGCCTTATCAGCCGAGGTTGACCGTTTTGTGGTTACAGGGGAAGGCCTTAAGCTTCTACCTAGGATTAATTTCTTGTCTAAAAATCAGTCATTGAAATATCCAGGTCAACCTATTTTTTTGCCATCTTTAACTAGATATGATCCTAATTCTAAAGTATGGTGCCCCGTACGGGCGCTGCTCCGGTACAAACAGCGTACTTCGGAGTGGCGTACCGACCAGTCAGCGTTATGGTTGTCATATATTGAACCCCATGGTAGGGCGTCTAAGGACACCATTTCTAGGTGGATTGTGGAATGTATTCAATTTTGTCACAAATCCGCCACCGGGCGACAGGTTGACGTGGCCAAGGCTCACAGTGTCCGCGGTGTCGTGACATCCACTGCCCTTTTTAATGGGGTCCCTGTGGATGATATTATGTCAGTGGCTCAGTGGCACTGTGAGTCAAGTTTTACAGACCATTACCTCCGTGACACCTCTAACCCTCTCGCCTTGTCGATTTTGAAACAATAACCGCTTTATGTTTGTGAAGAGTGCCTCTGCATTGCTTATATACTTCGCCATTCAGCGACGGTGACAACCACTTGTCGGGACTGTATCATCCTTCTCTACTGGATTCATGATGACAGCTTCCTAGTACAACAAGGTCAGTCTTGTTCATGTGTTCATTGTTTTGTATTGTCACGTTACCCAGTGTTATTAATATGGTGATGGTTTATGTGGGTTGTGGTTCTTTAGAGAGAGTATACGAAAATGGAGCCTTTTCGTCTCTGTCCTATAGTACTTAGCACTAGTACGAAGAGAGCGTGTAGGACATTGAGGTCATTTAATCTTCCTCCCAAGGGAGGGGGGGGAGCGCATATGACAAATCGGTCATCTCTCAGGCATCGGTTGTGTTATCCGATGGTTTATCAAATCCTGACTGTGTTTTCACACAGTTTCAGACGTCATAAGTGCCTTAAACGCTTGAAAGCGTATAGGGAAGAGCTGGTCTTTTGACCTCGCCTCCCTCCCGCCAGATTCACTTTCGAATTCTGGCAATATCAAAAGTATTAGGGAGGTAAGTATACTCTTGATGTGAAATAAATGAAATCTAGGATTTCTTTTTTCACGAGAGAGTTGATACTTACCTCCCTAGATACTGACCCGGCCTCTCCGCCCCACAGAGGCTCGGTCTTCAGGCTCTTGGTAGTTGCATGTGTTAGCCAATAAATGAGCCAGAGGAAGTAGTAGTCGGCGCATGCGCGGTGGTGGGGCGAGCATCCGCCGGACTACCTCTGACTCCCTGCCCAGTAGGGGCACCTAACTGTTTTTAATCTGAGTGTTTTATTGAGTGAAAGCCGATATTTAGCAATATCAAAAGTATTAGGGAGGTAAGTATCAACTCTCTCGTGAAAAAAGAAATCCTAGATTTCGTTTATTTTTGGGCCTGCATCAGTCTTTACCAATGGGAAGATGATGTCAGCAGCCATTTCAACAAGGTCAGTCTTGTTCATGTGTTGTCCGTTGTTGATTGTATTGTCACGATTACCTGTTATTAATATGGTGATGGTTTGTGTATTTGTGTGGTTCATTGTTGAGAGTTACGAAAATGGAGCTTTTTCGTCTCTGTCCTGTAGTACATGGCACTTGTACGTAGAGAGCGTATAGGACATTGAGGTCAGTCGACTCTTCCTCCCAGGAAGGAGGGGGGGGAGCGCATATGACATTCGGTCATCTCTCATACATCGGTGGTGTTATCCGATGGTTAGTCAAATCCTGACTGTTTTTTCTTACAGTTTCAGAAGTTTAAGTGCCTTAAACGCAGAAAAGCGTATAGGGATGAGCTGGTCTTTTGACCTCGCCTCCCTCCCGCAAGATTCACTTTCGAATTCTGGCAATATCAAAAGTATTAGGGAGGTAAGTATACTCTTGAAGTGAAATAAACGAAATCTAGGATTTCTTTTTTCACGAGAGAGTTGATACTTACCTCCCTAGATACGGACCCGGCCTCTCCACCCCACAGAGGCTCGGTCTTCAGGCTCTTAATAGTTGCATGTGTGTCAGCCAATAATCTAGTCAGAGGAAGTGCTAGTCTGCGCATGCGCGGTGGTGGGGCTGGCATCCGCCAGACTACGCTCTGACTCCCTGCCCAGTAGGGGCACCTAACTGTTTTAAATCTGAGTGTTTATTGAGTGAAAGCCAATATTTAGCAATATCAAAAGTATTAGGGAGGTAAGTATCAACTCTCTCGTGAAAAAAGAAATCCTAGATTTCGTTTACTGCATGTTAAGAATCTGTCATATCTATTGTATACATAATTATATTGTTTAACCCGTTCACAGGTAAATTCCCCATAGCTCAAGCTTAGGACAAACAAAGTAGAAAACTTTTGAATATTTCGAACTTAATATGACTGGAATCCATTGCTGCAATGGCTTCCACTCATATTAATTTCAAAATATTCAACAGAATATGCTAAGCGTCGTAAGAAACTTTACATTTTTGGAGATTTGTCATTGAAAGGGTTAATATCCAACTAGTGCAATGTCACTGTATTACTACGCCAGCTGTTGCCTGGTAATGATGACACAACAATGCTAGTTGTCTTTTATTTCTGCTAAAATGTTGTAAAATGTAAAATATGGAAACATTTTAATGAAAAGTTCAGAAATTCTAAATAATACTAATTATAAATAATTTCAAATCTGAAATAATAAACTAACGCATTATTTATTTGCATATTGGTCATATCTCTCAGTCGTGAAGCACTGCAGGTGTAGCAAAATATGTAATATGGTACGAAAATTTATAGAATTACTATGGTCAAGCCCAACTGGCTAAAATTTGTCGTTTAGTGTATTTACTGAACATGCACATTTGCTGTATCCAGACAAAGTAGTAGCTAGTTGGTACCAGATTCCCCATTGAAAATTTGTTGCCGGTACTAGTTCCAATTAACCCATTTGTCCATCAGTTTTGATGGCCTACAAAAATGGGTATTTTTAGGGTATAAGGAATTGACAATAGCCGATAAAGTCAGATGCAATTGGGCCTTGGGAACATTGATTTACCATTGAAAACCATAATTTCATCAAACTTGCATAAGTTAGTGAAGTATTTACATGTTTATGTGCATTTATCCATGGCTAGTGATGCAAAGACTATCCAACATTTTGATTACAGGTATAACTACATTCTCAGGTATCGAGGGTTTTTTCCGGTACCTGAAATAAATGGCGGGTATCACCCTGCTAGGTTGATCCCAGATGGTTCAATAGTGTATCTTGTATCGTTTGCCAGCTAATAATACATTTATAATTTAATACTTTCAGATAGTGAAAGCAGCCCCTTTGAAGTACGAGTCTAAAACTTTGCCTGTTCCACCATACTCAGGTCAGTTGTAGTGCAGATTTTCAGGATAATGAAATTACATGTATAACCATTTACTTGTAAAATTTTGTCCACAAAATTAAGATTTCTCATAGGAAATGTCTATTTGTAGGCTAAGAGAAGACTATTTTTAACATTTGCCACTAGAATGACTTATCTGTATAATTTTATGGAAATCGAGATTCATGAAGTGCAGGGATCGATCGATCGATCCAAACAGGGCCGAAGTGTTGAAGATTAACTAGAGATGGGCGAGACATAGCTACAACTGGATTCCTCCAATGCTCTTGAGGATTGTCCACATACCGGTGAAGAGATGACTATTCTTGTTGACCCCGACACAAAGTGGACGATGGCTCGACATAGCAATCAGAATAGCATTCAGTGTCCGAGAATTAGGGAGAATGTAAAAATTTTCAAAATACCATTAAGGCTGTACATGTGCAGGCCCTGGCCTCCAGTTGAGAATTTACCGCTGAAACGACAGTCATTCCATGGCTAGCTTTTCAAAAATAGTCTTATCTTATCCTACAGGTGGACATTCATTCGGCAAAGATTTTGTAAAATCTTTAGCATTAAATTTTTAACACTCATAAGCGCCAAAAACTGATTTTGCAGTGGTCTTTAGAAATGTCCATTTGCAGATCAAGAAAAGACTATTTTTTTTAATTAACCCAGCCAGTCATTCCAGTGGTAAATTTCCAAAAATAGTCTGCTCTTGGTCTGCAAATGGACATTGTTTTTAATGAGAAAATTGAAATTTTCTTTAACAAATTTGAGGGTTAAATTGTTAGCGCTTAATCTGATTACATGTATTTGATAGAAATGATCTATAATCACTGATAGCATTTATCTGTATATAAATGTGTTGTTTTTGCAGTGGACAAGTTACTGTCTATGTCAGACATGGAGCGACAGAAGCATTTTAGTCTTGTTATTGAACAAATCTCAATAACGGAAAAGGGGCCGCCATCTCAGAAACGGTGTAACTTAGTTCAGTATGCAACAGTATTGGCAGGGAATGCAGAGCTGACCGCTGGTCTGGTAGCTACTGGTGTACTGGTTAACCTGGGGAAGCAAGTCCAACAAACACTACCAGTAGACTTGTAAGATATTTATATGGTCAAGAGTGGACAGAATGATTTCATTGCTAATTAAGCGATGTACAAATTGTATGTCTTTACTATTTAATAAACATGCTGTTGAATATTCTGAAACTAATTTGAATGGGTGCTGTTGCTGCCATATCACCAGCTTACCTGTATAGTTCTGGAAATTGATAGTCTGGGAGTTCAAGGATTGATCGATCCCAATACGGGTGATGTGTGGATGGGCCTTAGCTAAACATGGGTGGGTGCATAGCTAGAACTGGATTCATCCATTGGGCATGGCATGGTTACAAATGGATCACTATTCTTCCAGAAATAGATATTATCTCATCTGGACTTCATCCTGAGAAAAATCCATTTACAGGCCAAGAAAATCTTTGAAACCATGATTCCAGTCACTGTGGCAAGTTTGATCAAATGATTTTCTCTTCATCTGCAAATTGACATTTCTAAATTGACCAAGTTCTGCGAAAACCGTATTTCAATGTGCTCGAGCTATTAGCGGTGGTATTAGCACTGCAGAAGTTCGAGAGTCTAGTTCAAGACAAAATTGTCCTAGTAAGGACAGACAACTCAACAGTGGTGTCTTATTTGAACCGCCAGGGCGGGACAAGATCACCGGAGTTGTGTATGATGGTTTGGAACCTTCTGCTGTGGTGCCAAGAGAGGAATATTATTCTTCGGGCAGCACACATTCCAGGAAGATTGAACATCTTAGCGGATGCTCTCAGTCGAGGGACGGTTTGACACCAAGGCAAGAACGACATAATTCATGGGCGCCGCCATCTTGGCCAAGGACGCATCCATCTTAGAGGAACCGAGTCGCAAGAGAAAATTAACCGAGTACCCGAATTAAAACTAAAAGTCAACGGGTACAGAAGCGACTCCAACAATGGCTAACATTATAAAAAATGTGCCAATTTAAGGAAATTTCACACAGTCATTATGGCACGAATGTATAAATTCTAGATTGATACAACCTGCCCCTGTGATGACTTTCCGAGTTCCTCCATAATTCCAGCGATGTAATCGTCCAACACAACTGATTAACTGCTTAAATTGCAAAATTTGAGCACTCTAAAAAACACGACTTTGAAAAAGCGCAAAATAGACGAATCTGACTGTGATTGGGAGTAGACTCGGTACCTGCGGCTATGGTATTCCCGGACACAGTATGGGCAGGACCAGGAGAGTGCGGAGTTTTAATTGTTTATTTTGAGCTAGACTAGATAATAGACATTATCATAATAGTACATCTGGTAAGTATTAAGAATTCTCGTAGAAACAAAAGCGGATGCTTTTTTGAATCTCTAGCTAAGCTCTGCCCACACTTTTCCTGTGTTGGGATCGATCAAACCCTGAACAGGGTACCATGAATCTCAATTTCCAGAAAACTATATAGGTAAGCTGTTGAATATTTTGAAAGTAATCGACATCAACAGCGCTCAGTCATATCAGTTTCAAAATATTCAACAGAATATATATCAAATAGAAAAGACATACAATTCGTACACTTGACAGACTATTAACTGCTCATGACAGACTTAGATACGTCATTCATTATTCAATTGATTATGACATCAGCCTACATGTGATGTTACTCATTATGATGTCATACACCATATATGTGACTGACAGATTAGATTCATCCATTACCAATCCCCCCAAGGGGAAGAATGTCTGTCTGTCTGTCTGTCTGTCCGGAGCTGTATCTCAAAATCTACTCATGTGATTTGGGTCAAATTTTAACACCAACAAAGGACCCAATTACAGTGGATTTTCAGATTTGGCTGTGATCCGGTTAAAGAACATGGATCAGATCGATCAAATTCTGGCCCTATGGATATATCGGAAACTACTGGCACGATTTGGCTCAAATTAGAACAGGATTCCACAACTTTGAGCGTGATCTGGAAAATCTGAAAATATCTGGTTAACTTTTTACAATTCGACAAAAACAGGAGCGTCTGCAATCTCTGATTGTTGTTACTTGTATTTGTCTGAATAATGACATATTTGTTATGACTGCAATTCTACCTCTCTTTCAACCAATTGATTGTCATGTTCTTTTCCAGTCGCATCAAATTGTGTCGTTTATTGGCGATCATCGCTCATCATGCACAGGATTTACCATCGGATACTGAACTAACAGAGGTACGTCATTAAGTTATAAAGCCATATATATCTTCCAGTCAAATTAGTTTAAAAATATTCAATAGAATGTCTATTAAATTGTAAACTCTTAAAAGATATACAAGTTGTACCATTTCTGGACAGATTTTGTGTTTTTCGTGATGGACCCTATGAGTCTGACATCGTTATGATTATGACATCAGCAAGCATGATGTATTTGATTATGACGTCAGATACTTGACTGAAAGATCAGATCCCTCTATTGCTGATGAACAGAAGAAATTGGAAAAAGAGGTGAAGAAGTACTTCTTATGGTTTATTGTCCCCCGACGGCCATCGACGGGGACACTAGTAATAGGCGGCGTCCGTGTGTGTGTCCGTCCGTCCGTTACACTTTAGGTTTCCACTCGATAACTTTAGTAACCTGCATGGATTTATTTCAAATTTGGTATAGTGATTCCTTATGACGCGGCCTCGGTGGGGATTGCGTTTCAGCGACGCGCGTCCAAATGTGATGGAGTTATCCCCCTTGAATGACATAGAATTCAAGGAAAATTTGGTTTCCGTTCAATACCTTTAGCTAGTCTGCATGGATTTATTTCAAATTTGGTATAGTGATTCCTTATGACGAGGCCTCGGTGGGGATTGCATTTCAGTGATGTGCGTCTAGATGTGATGGAGTTATCCCCCTTGAATGACAGAATTCAAGGAAAATTTGGTTTCCGCTCAATAACTTTACATAGTCTGCATGGATTTATTTCAGATTTGGCATACTCATTCCTTGTCGCTAGTTCTCGGTGGGGATTGCATTTCAGAGACATGCGTCCAGGCGCAACAGAGTTGTCCCCCTTAAATAATGACCAAATTTGTCAGAAAAACTTGGTTTTCACATCAAGAGTATACTTACCTCCCTAATACTTTTGATATTGCTAAATATCGGCTTTCACTCAATAAAACACTCAGATTAAAAACAGTTAGGTGCCCCTACTGGGCAGGGAGTCAGAGGTAGTCCGGCGGATGCTCGCCCCACCACCGCGCATGCGCCGACTACTACTTCCTCTTTGCTCATTTATTGGCAAAGGGTTACATGCGGTTTTGTGTTCTTTATACTTTTCTGCGCGTTACCTTGTTTTTTGCTCACGTTTGACGATTATTTTTTGGTGGAAGCATGTCGGAAAGGGAGGATTCGCCTTTAGAAGGAGCGGGATCGCTTTATCAGGTGAATTCTTTGATATGCTAGCGTGTTTTGTCCCGGTTTAATGTATTTCCGGGACTCGCGCTTACCGTGATTAGCGCCTGATTATGTTGGTTTTTTACAACATGGTGCTTCATATGTCTCATTTCTCTTTGTGTTTTGTCCACAGGTATCGCATAGACGCTTTGATGGACTTCTCGGCACAAGAGGATACGTTTTCTCTCCACCACGGTTCCATTTCCTACTAATACTGTTAGGTTATCTAACCAAAAAATCTATGTTCAGTGAGTTGGAGGCCTGTTATAAAGGTCTTCTCACTTTGCCCTCTTGCTCCAATTCCTTCCCCTTAGGTGGAGAGAATGTAGAGGCGTACTATGGTGGAGTTCTCCGGTTCATCACGTTGGATGGTTTGTCTATACAAGGATCAGGTATCTAATTATTGTAAACAAAAGGGGAGATAATTTCCCTTTTTGCCAATGCTAGAATTGGAAGGAGTTATCTCTGTATATCTGATTGTTGTGTACTCGAAATGCCAATTCAACGGAAATGTTCCGTTTACTTATACAATTCGTTCTTGCACTTGGTGCTTGTTGCGGATCGATTAATTTGGTCACGAGAGTGATGACGTCATAATCGGCCTTGGCCTTTTTATTAACAATTAACGTTTTGTCCATGGCTGGTTCTTCTTGATTTCTGATCTTGATGATCCTGTCCTCTCTTTTTAGTTGGTTTTGAGTTTAGCTAACCTTAACTATCTTGCTCATTGTCCCTGTCCTTTGTCCTGTTTCAGAGACCTGGTTGCCCGTCCTGCGGGAGGTTTCTTAAAAGCCGCTTCGTCCCGCACTTGTGCTTCAGCTGCAGTCCCTGTGGACCGTTGCTGAAGTGCGACGTATGTAAGCAGTGGGGGGGGCGAATTAATGTCTGATTTTCTCGCATTGCAGGCAAGGGAGAAGGTAATGGAGGAAGAGAGGAAGAAGAAGGAGAAAGTTTGTAAGAAGGGTAAGAAGAAGGCCTCATCCGCGGTGGATATGGAGGCCTTCAGGTCCGAAATGTTGCAAGAGATGCAGAGGACAATAAAGGATCTGGTCCCAGAGTTGCTTCGTGGCATGCTCCCTGGGCCAGCTCCTTTGTTGTCCTCGGCATCTGCTTACGAGCAGGTGATCCCCGCCTCTGAATCCGGTCTCTTTAGGTCCGGTCCGGTTGTGGATTCAGAGGTGGCCCCTTTGTTGGGGGCAGTCCAAGGCCCTGGCAGCAGGCATGGCGCCGCGCCGAGGGGCCGTGGACAACGGTTGTTGCTGGGACCCGCGGTCTGCTCATCAGACCCCGGGTATCCGCGCGCCGAAGGTGCCAAACCCTCCTATGGCACCTTTCCTGGCCAGTCTGGGTTAGCTCTCTTTGCTGACCCGGAGTCTAATCTTTCTGGCCAGGAAGAAGAGGATCTCCTGCTGGGGTCGCCTTCTGAGGACGTGGCCATGGAATACGACGTCTGTGCACCCCTCGCGGGGAATGCAGGCGACGTGTTCCATGGTTCTACTCACGCAGGAGTAGATTTCACGGTCCAGAGGGTGTCCCCGGGCGGTGCTGTTGACCACGGATACCGCATACCTCGGCTTGCCGATGGTATGGCTGGTGCTGGTCAGACCCGTGGTAGAGCGGTGTTTACCCCGCGCTCTGCCACGGCGCCTGCTCCTGGTCAAGCCGCGGAATTTAGCATGCCTGCTCTCTCCGGCCCGCATGCTTTTCCAGGCTTGCCAGGGGTATCAGCTTACCCGCCGTCGACATCAACTGCGAGTGCTCTGGAGGAAGACGAAGGCCCTCGTCTAGTAGAGCGCTCGCAGTTAGCCACGGAGGAGGATTGGTCGGACGCTTGCCAGTGGCTGGTAAGTGTTCGGCCAGATCTACCCGTGGAGCTGCCGGCTAGCCAGCGTGACCATAGGCCGTGGTTAGCTGGTAGGCCGGCGGCTACCGCTATGCCATCTCTGCCGCTTGCTGAGCATGTCGTGGACATGTTCGAAGCGGCAGAGGCGTCCATTAAGGTGAATGGACGTCTCGCGAAGGCCCCTCGCGAGGTGGCGAAGCGGTGCCGCATCGTGCCCCTGGATTACCAGCGGTACGGTGTGGTGCCGAAGCCAAGCGTTGATGATCGCGCGGCTTTGGGCGAAGATGCGCGGCCGGGCTCCCGTTCTGACACGGGAGTCTTGTGCTCGAACGCGTTGCGTTCGGCTAATGCCGCGCTGCGGGATGCGGAGGAGAGTGGGAGGGCGTCGATTGCCGCTCTGTCCCACGTCTCCCAGCTGCTACAAGGGGTGGTAGCGGCTTCCGCATCACGCCAACCAAGCCCGGTGACAGTCCAGAGAGCCATTCAGGATGGTATCAACCTGGCTTTGGACTGTTTGACGCGGGCGGTAACCAGAAGTGTCCGGGCGAGGCGCACGTTTGCGCTTGACAATCTGTGTCCGTCCCAGGACCTGTATAATAGGCTGCTGCGGACGCCTATGACAGGTCCTGGTCTCTTTGGAGGTGAGGGATGCAGGCACCTCCAGGAGACGGTCACTCTGGTTAATAACCAGAGGGCGCTGCGGGAACAATTTGAGGTGCTCCGGCGGGAGCGTGTTCGCGCGGCACCCCCTGCGTATCGTCCTCTGCAGGCTCGAGGTGGTGCTGGCCAGGTCAGAGGCCAGCCACCGTCGCAACGTAGGCCTAGGCCACGGGCGATTCGGCCAGCAGTGAGGGGGGCGCAGGCTCCCCAGCCGCACCCAGCCAGACAGCCGCCCGCGCACCGTGGTGCGCGCGGCGCTGGGCGGGGCGCGCGGGGATCTGGTCGCGGTAATCGGGCCTGATGGCCTGGTTACCGCGGTGGGAACCACTCCGGTGTTTCAGGCCGAGAGAACAGTGCCACTCTGGCCCTCCTTATGTCCACCTCTATCCCTAGGTGGACCGGTGGGCGGCCGTTTGGCCGCCCGCTTGCCAGAGTGGAAGCGGTTGACTCAGGACCGTTTAGTCTTGCGATGGCTTTCGGTCGGGTATCGTCCCGACTGGGTGATAGGCCCGCCATCGCGACTGTCTCTCGCGCCGATCTGGACTCCCATTCCACGGGATCCGGATCAGAGGTTGTGTATAGAGGAGGAAATAAATTCCCTCATACTAAAAGAAGCCATTCAGCCGGCACAGAGGTGCCCGGGCTTCTATTCAACCCTGTTCTTGGTAACAAAAAACACCGGAGGGTGGAGGCCGATTCTCAACCTCAAGCCGTTGAACAAGTTCATCGAGACACCCAGTTTCAAGATGGAGACTGTGCGCTCGGTGTTGGCGGGGTTAGAGCGAGGGATGTGGACAGCGTCGATAGATTTGAAGGATGCTTATTTCCACATTCCCATAGAGAGGAGTTTCCGTCGCTTCCTGAGATTTGCATTTCAGGGCCGGCGGTGGGAATTCAGGGTGTTACCCTTCGGAATTTCCACGGCTCCTCGGGTCTTCACCCGTGTGGTTCTCGCGATCACTGCATACCTCCGCAGGAGAAGCATAGCAGTCCACACGTACATAGACGACTGGTTGTTGAAAGCACACACCCGGGAATCGTTGTCAGCCAATCTGGAGATTGTTTTGAAAACTCTCTCGGACTTGGGCTGGCTGATCAATTTCCCGAAATCAGAGCTAACTCCATCCCAGAAGTTTGTTTACCTGGGCATGTTCTTCGATCTGGAGACGGGGTATGTGTACCCCACTCAGGAGAGGGTTCAAGTACTCATCTCGGTAATTCAGTCGGTGTGCGACAGTCGTCATGTCCTGGCACGGGTTTACTTGAGAATGCTGGGCTTGATGGTTTCTTTGGAACCAGTCATTCCACAGGCCGCCTTGCGCAGGCGTCCGATCCAGTTGTTTCTCATGACACAGTGGACCCAGAGTTCAGGTTCGCTGGACTCGAACGTGTCGGTGTTGGCGCCTCTGATTCACCACCTGCAATGGTGGTTGAATACAGAGAATCTCTTGCCGGGGGTTTTGCTAACCCCTCCCCACCCTCAGGTGACTGTGTATACAGATGCATCGATGGAGGGGTGGGGAGCTTGTCTGGAAGAGTCCACAGTATCAGGGCTTTGGGATCTGGATCAGTCCAAGGAACATATCAATCTACTAGAGCTAAGAGCAGTAGTCCTGGGCCTGGATCATTTCTTACAGAAAGTTCAGGGCAAGATTGTTCTAATTCGTTCAGACAACTCAACAGTAGTGACTTACATAAACCGCCAGGGCGGAACGAAGTCGCCCAGTCTCTGTATGATGACATGGAGACTGCTTTGTTGGTGCCTGGATCATGGGATCACCTTGAAAGCAGTTCATATTCCGGGGAGGTTAAATCTGCTAGCAGACTCATTGAGCCGAAGGATGAGTGTTTTACCCACGGAATGGCAACTAAATCAATGTGTGGCGGATCGTCTGTTCGACCATTGGGGGAAACCCAACATAGATTTGTTCGCGATGAAGAAGAATGCGAAGATGACGACGTACGTCTCTCCGATTCCAGACCCAAGCGCTTTCGCAACAGATGCGTTAGCTATCAGCTGGGAGGGAATGTATGCATACGCATTCCCCCCAGCAATCCTGATTCCAAAGGTGCTTCAGAAAATCAGGCAGCAGGAGTGCCAAGTGCTTCTGATCGCCCCGGATTGGCCAAGCCGATCGTGGTATACGGATCTGCTGGACCTTCTGGTCTGCAATCCGGTTCCGCTGCCTCTGATGGACAACCTTATCTTCCAGGGCAAGGCCCTTCACGACAATCCGTCAATGTTCCGATTGACTGCGTGGATGTTGTCAAGGAATCTAGAATTAAGGAGGGCTTTTCTGAGCAAGCGGCCATGTTTATGGCCAAAGCCAGGAGGGGGTCAACCTCCAGAGCATATAATTATAAAATCAACAGATTTGCAGAATGGTGCTCAAAAAGATGTATTGATCCAATGGAATCATCTATTCAGGTAGTGGCTGATTTCCTCTGTCACCTATATGATGCCTATAGCCTCAAGCCTAACTCTATTGCTGGTTATAAGTCAGCTTTAATGACTGTTATTCCTTGCTTGGCTAATAGGGGGAGTGATGAAGTAAGTACATTAAATGTATTAATTAACGGCATGGGCAATCTAAGACCAAGGAATCCTCCACTGATTCCGTCTTGGAGTTTATCACTGGTGCTCCAGGTACTAGGTGATAAGCCTTTTGAACCACTTAGTTCCATTTCTATGAAAATGTTAACTCTTAAAACTGTATTTTTAATTGCTGCGGCCTCGGCAAGGCGTAGGAGTGAAATTCACGCCTTATCAGCCGAGGTTGACCGTTTTGTGGTTACAGGGGAAGGCCTTAAGCTTCTACCTAGGATTAATTTCTTGTCTAAAAATCAGTCATTGAAATATCCAGGTCAACCTATTTTTTTGCCATCTTTAACTAGATATGATCCTAATTCTAAAGTATGGTGCCCCGTACGGGCGCTGCTCCGGTACAAACAGCGTACTTCGGAGTGGCGTACCGACCAGTCAGCGTTATGGTTGTCATATATTGAACCCCATGGTAGGGCGTCTAAGGACACCATTTCTAGGTGGATTGTGGAATGTATTCAATTTTGTCACAAATCCGCCACCGGGCGACAGGTTGACGTGGCCAAGGCTCACAGTGTCCGCGGTGTCGTGACATCCACTGCCCTTTTTAATGGGGTCCCTGTGGATGATATTATGTCAGTGGCTCAGTGGCACTGTGAGTCAAGTTTTACAGACCATTACCTCCGTGACACCTCTAACCCTCTCGCCTTGTCGATTTTGAAACAATAACCGCTTTATGTTTGTGAAGAGTGCCTCCGCATTGCTTATATACTTCGCCATTCAGCGACGGTGACAACCACTTGTCGGGACTGTATCATCCTTCTCTACTGGATTCATGATGACAGCTTCCTAGTACAACAAGGTCAGTCTTGTTCATGTGTTGTTCATTGTTTTGTATTGTCACGTTACCCAGTGTTATTAATATGGTGATGGTTTATGTGGGTTGTGGTTCTTTAGAGAGAGTATACGAAAATGGAGCCTTTTCGTCTCTGTCCTATAGTACTTAGCACTAGTACGAAGAGAGCGTGTAGGACATTGAGGTCATTTAATCTTCCTCCCAAGGGAGGGGGGGGAGCGCATATGACAAATCGGTCATCTCTCAGGCATCGGTTGTGTTATCCGATGGTTTATCAAATCCTGACTGTGTTTTCACACAGTTTCAGACGTCATAAGTGCCTTAAACGCTTGAAAGCGTATAGGGAAGAGCTGGTCTTTTGACCTCGCCTCCCTCCCGCCAGATTCACTTTCGAATTCTGGCAATATCAAAAGTATTAGGGAGGTAAGTATACTCTTGATGTGAAATAAACGAAATCTAGGATTTCTTTTTTCACGAGAGAGTTGATACTTACCTCCCTAGATACTGACCCGGCCTCTCCGCCCCACAGAGGCTCGGTCTTCAGGCTCTTGGTAGTTGCATGTGTTAGCCAATAAATGAGCCAGAGGAAGTAGTAGTCGGCGCATGCGCGGTGGTGGGGCGAGCATCCGCCGGACTACCTCTGACTCCCTGCCCAGTAGGGGCACCTAACTGTTTTTAATCGGAGTGTTTTATTGAGTGAAAGCCGATATTTAGCAATATCAAAAGTATTAGGGAGGTAAGTATCAACTCTCTCGTGAAAAAAGAAATCCTAGATTTCGTTTATTCCACTTGATAACTTTAACTACATGTGCCTGCATGTGTAATTTATCTAACACTCAGCCTTTACATATGTTGTATGTGATACTGCTTTTCGTTAGCATGATGATTTTTTTTCTGCTGTTTGCTTCAATTGCTTCTTGTACTGCTTTTGTAGATTTTATTCATATTTACATTCACAGTGTACAATGTTTTTAAACATCTATATACAAAAGCCATGTGGTGAATTTCATAAAGATATCTAAGCTTAGATATCTGCTTAGCTGATATTTGCTTAAGCAAACTTCTCACTAAAAAAATATTCTAACTATACAGTTAACAGATTTCATAATGGATTTTTGCTTGTACTCAACATGTGCTATTAGTTTAGTAGATGTTAGCATTGTGTTCTACAATGAATTGTGATTGCACTGCCTCATCTCATTATGTATGTAGTGTTGTAGGCACCATAGATTCATATGCATATACACCACGCAATTTTATAAAGGCAGGAATCTCAAAAAACTTTACTAACAACACCCGTCAGGGGACATGTGATCAGTACTGATCTTCTTGTTAGAAATAGAATAAATAGGTTTCTTCTGTAAGAAAGCAAACCCTGCTCATGATACATGCATGCAGGGATTCACATACGTGTCCTTTTGAGAGTATATATATACCCGCAATATACAACCTGATACCCCCAAAAGTAGTGGCATTGGGTCCCATGGGACACCTGAAAATCTTGTATGATTATTACATATTAATTATTTGTATAGGTTTTTGCACAAAAATACCCATAAAATCTAGTTCATAGCTGTGAATACATGGTACCTTCTAATTTGAGCATGGATGAGAAAATCTGCATTGGAACCCTAGAGTTTAAATTGGGGACGCCTGGATTTGAGCTTGCGACCCCCAGATTTCAGGGTGTATGGTTCCTGGGAGCTCCATAATTTAGATACCACAAGAAACACTGCATGCATGTATTTACAGCCTATAATGTATTTTCTCTATCTAGGTGTTCTCTGCATTAGCTGAGGGAATTCGTGATCACGGCAGAAATGGCAAGCTGAAGCAAGGACTTCTCCCGGCTCTTGGAGAGCTGCTCTATCTTGTGGCACGGCAGGTAGACAAGAGATTTGCATGGCTTTCAAATATGCTGTGTCTTATTGTTCATTTTAATTCATGTAAATTACAGGTTATGAATCATTTGATGTTTTAATGCTGGACTTGTCTTGAGGAATGCCCATTTGCAGACCAAGAGAATATTTTTGAAAATTTATCTCTGGAATGCCTGGCTTGATAACCGAGCCAGGCATTCCAATGATAAACCTTCAAAAATAGGTTTCTGTTGCCCTACTGCTGCTGCTACTACTACTACTACTACTACTACTGCTACTGCTACTACTACTACTACTACTACTACTACTACTACTACTACTACTACATGTGCACCTGAATGGCGCATTTAAGTCCGTCATGTGTACAAATTGTATATATTTACTACTGGATTACCATTCTGTTGAATATTTTGAAACTAATTTAACTGGGGGCACTGATGCTGCCATAGGCACAACAGCACCATGTCAAATTACTTTAAAAAATATTCAACAGTTTACCTGTATAGTTTTCTGGAATTTGAGATTCAGGGAGTTCAGGGTTGAATAGATTCCAATGTGGGCAAAATGTGGGCGGAACTTAGCTTTAGATGGGCGGGCATAGCTAAAAGTGAATTCATCCATTGCGTGTGTAGACAGTAAATAGTCCCCACATGCTATTGTGTTTTATTTGTAGGACAAGCAGACTGGCCAGGATTCACAGCCATTCACAGTTCCCTCTCTTGTGTACACTATGTTATTGCGTTGCTGTAGAGACACGGTCAGTATAGTTGTCTATGTTATATTTAGTATTTTGGTATTGAGTTTGCATCATAAGCATAGTGCACATGAGAGCTATAAGCTTAACAAACAGGCATTACTGTAGACGCCATTTGGCAAGCTGATAGGCCAAGCACAGTTTTATCACACACCGTGAGCTAACCACTTAGCACAGTGCCGCTATGATATCACGACTAATTTGCTCAATGTCAAAATATTATTTATAACTGCTTGAGACGCCATTTTTAAAATCATGTGAGAGTATTGTGGGTTTTCATTGTGTTTATCAATTACTTCAGCTAAATTGTTAATTTTGTACAGTGTACATGATGAGTTTCTCAGAACGAACGAACAAAATTGTCAAATACAATAAATATTTTTCTCACGGCCATTCATGGCCAAAAATTCAGCGAATTTAACCACACACGAGGGCTATCAGCTTAGGAACTGGTCTCTCGTGACTGTTTGCTAAGCTGATAAGCTCCAGTGTGCGCTCCACATTAGGAAATTGGCAGACATCAGCAGGGTTAGTCTTGAAGGTACATGACACGTTTTGCATCATCTTAGCCATCATTATTATCACATTAACACGTTCACTCATTGGTTTCTGCTGATCAATTCCTAGACTACCGCTTAAGATATTTATTCCCGGATCTGTCGGTGAAAGGGTTAACAAAACGGACATCTGCAATTCTCTTGGGGAATGCCAATTTTCAGGACAAGAGACCAGTCATTTCAGTATTTCACTTCAAGAGTATACTTACCTCCGTAATACTCCCTAATACTCCGTAATACTCCCTAATACTCTGTAATACTCCCTAATACTCCGTAATACTCCCTAATACATTACAAAAACTGCATTCTCTTGCTCTGCGAATGGACATTCATTAACCGTTTGACTGCTGAGTTTTTTGCAGACAACATATTCTAGAGCTTAACTCTCTGGACCGGCTAAATATTTTGAAAACAATTTGACTGAAGTTGTTGGTGTCTAGGCCACCAACAACTTTCAGTCAAATTGTTTCCAAAATATTCAGCAAGTCAGTAGTATTTGCTCATTGGAATTCTTGTTTGGTGGCTTGTAGCCCCGAGACAGCTAGTAAAAAAGGTCAATTTTTTTTACTAATCTTGACCATGAAAGGGTTACCATGGCTGGCACAATTCTGCCAAATATGGTGTTTCTTGTTTTATACTGGTTTAAATTGCCAATAATAACATGACATAGCAAGAAACACAGGATCATTAGAGCTCGGCTGTGTAGAACGTAACATTTTGAGCTCTATAACTTTGTAGTATATACAAGATAGCTTTGCTTTAGATAAGATTGGTCAAGAAAGTCAAACTTTATGCACATTGAATGTCCATATTGCAGGCCAAAGAGTACTATTTTTTTTAATTGACCACTAGAATGGCTAATCATTAATCAGCTTTAATAGCATGTAAAATATCTCTATCTGCCTGCCTAGTTACATATCTCATTTATGTCACATATGAAGTGTACAGTTTCAGATCAAACTTTCTTTTTAGGATGACGGTGTGCTGTGTCATATGGCAGCTAAAGTAATAGAGAATGTCACTACAGTGTCGTCTCCACATTGCCAGGTGGGTGTGCCATCATAATTGTAATTCTATACTAGGTGTAGTCGCCATGACAAATCCCCATGCTTATGCCTACTTTGATGCTCTACACCACGACCACCCCCACCCCCACCCTTAGGGCAGAGCATAATGTAAACATGGCGTCGCAATCTGCAATCATATGAGTAGCTTACGTAGCAAATTTTGTTGAATTCAGCCTAATTTGTCGTTGTGCCCCCTCCCCCCCTCCCCCTTCTGCCCCTCATCCCGGGATAGGAGCCTAATATAATGCTGTAAACATTGTCACACAATCCGCAATCATCTGGGTAACTAACATGCAAAATTTGGTTGAATTCCACTAACTTTAACTTTCTGTCCCCACATCCACCCTGTCCCCACCCTTTGGGGGTGGAGCCTAATGAAAATGCCGTCTTGCAGTCTGCAATCATATGGGTAACTCACATAACAAATTTGATTGAATTCCACCAAAACTGTTTAGGAGATAGCCGGATGGACTGACAGATAGACGGATGTAATTGTAATATCGTTTATATTCATTTAGCCTATTGTCTGCATAAGCCAGGATTTCTCAAATAAAACCAACCCGCTTGCACGTGCAAATAGTCATTTGTCCTCCAGCTCTGGAAGCGTAAGCATGCACGTAGGGCGTATTCACGGCAGTATATTCGACGGTCTATATTTCAATACTGTTCAGAGAAAGTGTGTCAATGTCCAGGAAAATATGAGAATGCTTTTATATACATTGACAGTAATTTGTGTGAAAGTTGTTGCTATCAATGACAGCACCAACATTCAGTCAAATTGTTGTCAAAATAATTAGTATGTAATGCAGTTACTACCTGTTATATATTTGATACAAATTTTATTGAAAAGTGTTCCTGCAACAGCTTTCTACTTCGAATAATACTTACCAGATGTACTATTATGATAATGTCTATTATCCAGTCTAGGTCAAAATAAACAATTAAAACTCCGCACTCTCCTGGTCCTGCCCATACTGTGTCCGGGAATACCATAGCCGCAGGTACCGAGTCTATTCCCAATCACAGTCAGATTCGTTTATTTTGCGCTTGTTTCAAGTCGCATGTGTTTAGAGTGTCATTTAATTGATAAATTAAGCAGTTTTAGCGCGTGTTTGGGAAAACCATCGCTGGACTAATGGAGGAACTTGGAAAATCATCACAGGGGCAGGTTGTATCAATCTAGAATTTATACATTCGTGCCATAATGCCTGTTTGAAATTTCCTTAAATTGGCACATTGATTTATAATGGTAGCCATTGTTGGAGTCGCTTCTGTACCCGTTAACTTTTAGTTTTAATTCGGGTACTCGGTTAATTTTCTCTTGCGACTCGGTTCCTCTAAGATGGATGCGTCCTTAGCCAAGATGGCGGCGCCCATGTAATATGTCGTTATTGGCTTGGGGTATCCAGGCACTCTGTTATCGCCGATTTTAGCTCTCGCTTCATTGTCGAGGGTGTTTGTAGTGATCGGCGAGGTTTTCTTGGTTATTTAACGCTAGTTAAAGGCTGAGTTGTGTTTTGTAAAATTTTCACTCAAAAAAGTTTCAAATATTTCCTGCCTAAGACTTGTTATCATTAATTTAAGAGAAAGTTAATGTGTTTAAGAAATCTTAACTATCAAGTCTATTGTGCGTATTGCTCGTCATCACTTGTCATGTGCAGCGTTTTAATTCTCCTCTGTGTTCGCAGAAACCGAAGAACCCGGACACTTTGTGCCAGAAGTGTAATAGGTTCATGAAACGCAAGTATCTTGGACATCACTGTGTGGCGTGTGCGAGGTGTAAGGTCGGCAGTCCGTGTGATGTGTGCGCCAAGTGGTCGTCGGCAATGGTGGCTGAGTTTGACAGGGATCGACGGGCGAGGCTGGAGCGCATAGAGAAGGATAAGACAGTGAAGCGTCAGCAGGCGTCGTTGGTTGGACTGGAAGGTCGGCTGAATGAGAGGATGGATTCAGCACTGGGCGTATGGGCGGCCCAGTTCAAGGCCATGTTTGATTCGTTACAGTCCACGGGTCCGGTGAGGCAAGCTGGTGCAGGGCAACCATTAGGTGGCCCGGCTAGTTTTGCTGAGGGCCATGCACCTGACCTTTCTCTGTCCTCGGCTCAAGAGCCGTCGGCAGAGGAAGAAGAGTTCCTGTTGATGGAAGATTCCGGCATGCCGGATCTTTCAATGTCGGCAATGCCGAGTACGTCCCAGGGGTCTCCCTCGGGATTTGTACGGGTTTGCCAGGCGGATGGTGATGTCGACGTTCCGTCGGGCATTTTTCATCCGTCACTTGTGCAACCGGATATGCCGGCGGAGCCGTGGTTTGCGGTTCCGACGGCTATCCCGACGGCGTTGGGTGCGGCTCCTATCGGAGTTACCGTGCCAGCCGTGATTAAGGCGGTCGTAGTCCCGGATCCCGTGTTGGAGCCGATGGACTGCGGAGAATCCGTATCCGACGGGTCGTTGGATACTGGTGCCGCCGGTAGTCGCGCTACGGATGCGCTCTGTCCTGGCAGAGACGTTTATCGTAGCGCTCAGCATGGATCGTCGGTGGCCCTCTCATCTAAGGGTGAGAGGGAAGATGAAAACGGAAGCTCTTTAATGGACGATTCCGCTTTCTGCGCCGAGGCTGAATGGGTGCAGGTCCTAGGATGGATGACCAATCGTCTCGGGTTGGCATCGGATCTCGGATCTCAGCGCGATCCGGCGATGGAGCGGATGTCAGAGCGTGCGGCTAGCGCTCTGTCCAGTGGCTCTTCGGCCATGCCTACACTCCCCTTGGACTCGCAGACTTCTGACATGTTGGAAGTTGCGGCATATCGTCTGGTTCAGCCAGACTATGCATTGCCCAAGGCCCCGAAGGGGATAAGGAGTAGGGTCCGTTTTCCGGAGCAGGCCTATCATCAATACGCCAGGGTTCCACGGCTTTCCGTTGCGGAACGTGAGGCGCTGAATAGGCCGTTGGCTGGGAAGGCCAAGGGGCGGTCACGTCCCTTGGTTTCCCAGACCAACAAAGACCCGTTTAATGAGCTCACGCTCATTGAGGATGCGGCTAGGGCGGCCATGGCTGCGCTGTCGCACGGGTGTACCGTCCTGCAGGGTATGCTGGACTGCACGGCGGAAGGCGGACAGGTGCCAGAGGCTGCTCCCGGAGTTGTTCGGGACACCATGCGCCTGTCTCAGGATTGCCTGGCCAGGGTGATCACAAGAACTTTAGCAGAGCGACGGAGAATGGTTCTCGATTGTGTGGAACCAGGACCGGAAATGAGGGCAGCGTTATCTTCTGCGCCTTTCATTGGTCCAGGCTTGTTCGGCGGCTCGGCACGACAAGCGCTCTCTAAAGTTGCATCGATGGTGGCGGAGCAAGAGGTGGTCGGCAAGTCGTGGAAGTCGACCAAGAGGACTCAGCCGCAACAGTCCTACCGTCAACACAGACAGGACCAGCAGAGGCAGCGTCCTAGATCGCCCTTCCGTCCTTCTGCCCGTGATGCCCATAGGCCATCCGGAGCGCAAGGACCTGGCCGTTCGTCCACATACAAGCCCTCTAGTAAGAGGCCGTATGAGGACGACAGGAAGGGTGGCGGTTCGGGCCGTGGCGGCTACCGTAAGGATAGTCGCGGCGGCGGTTCCGGACCGTCATACCACAAGAAGCCGCGGGGCGGCCGTGGGGCTCGTTCCTGACGGGTTTCCGGCGGAATCAATACCGGCGGCTTTGGAAACAAATGGAGTCGAGAATCTTCACCCGAGCGATGTAGCGTCTTGTCGGCTAATCTCGACCGACAACTGTGTGCAGATTCCTTCCGTCGGAGGCAGACTTCAGCTATTCCTAAGCCAATGGGAACAGGTCGTGCGCGACTATTTAGTCTGTCAGTGGATAAGAAACGGCTACGATCCGGACTGGCTCATCCATCAATCGTTAGTTCCGTTAACCTCGACTCCAATATGGACTCCTATTCCAAGGGAATTAGACCGTCTAGTTGCCATTCAGTCAGAGATAGAATCGCTTCGTCTGAAGAAGGCGATTCACCTGGTAGCCGATCAGTCATCACTGGGCTTCTATTCGATTATGTTCCTAGTTCCGAAGCGTACCGGAGGGTGGAGACCAATTCTCAATCTCAAACCGTTGAACAAATTTATTCTTTCTCCCAGGTTTCAGATGGAGACGGTAGCAGCTGTGATGGCAGGCCTCAGGAAAGGCATGTGGGCGGTATCAATAGATCTGAAGGATGCTTATTTTCATATTCCAATGTCAATTCCCTTTCAGAAGTACCTGCGATTTGCATTCCAAGACAATGTTTGGGAATTCAATGCTCTTCCATTCGGCCTGACCACGGCTCCGAGGGTCTTCACCAAGGTGGTTCTCGCCATGACTTCTTTACTTCGCAGGAGAAACATAGCTGTTCACACTTACATAGACGACTGGCTGCTAAAGGCGGGGAATCCAGTCACTCTGCGCAGCAATCTGGAGGTAGTCCTAGACTTATTGAAGAAGCTAGGATGGATTGTGAATCTAGAGAAATCAGAACTGACTCCATCCCAGGAGTTTGTTTATCTGGGAATTTTTTTCAATCTCAGGGACGGCGTAGCTTTTCCGGCGGAGAGCAGAGTCAGAAGCCTGATTGCAGTATTGGAGTCAGTTTCTCTAGGAGCCTATCTGACGGCACGTCAATTTCTCAGAATACTCGGTTTGCTAGTATCTCTGGAGAAGGTGGTGCCATATGCGGCGCTCAGGCGCAGGCCGATTCAGATGTATTTGATGTCGTTCTGGTCACAGAGAACAGATCCGTTGTCTCTGAGAATACCAGTGAAAGAACCATTGATATTCCACCTTCAGTGGTGGTTGTCGGAACAGAATCTCCTGCGAGGTGTTCCTCTACAACCTCCTCAACCTCAGATGTCCATGTTCACGGATGCGTCGTTGACAGGTTGGGGAGCGGTATTGGACAATCAGTCAGTGACCGGGGGATGGGATCGGACCAATGCGCAGAAACATATCAATGTACTCGAGCTATTAGCGGTGGTATTAGCACTGCAGAAGTTCGAGGGTCGAGTTCAAGACAAAATTGTCCTAGTAAGGACAGACAACTCAACAGTGGTGTCTTATTTAAACCGCCAAGGCGGGACAAGATCACCGGAGTTGTGTATGATGGTTTGGAACCTTCTGCTGTGGTGCCAAGAGAGGAATATTATTCTTCGGGCAGCACACATTCCAGGAAGATTGAACATCTTAGCGGATGCTCTCAGTCGAAGGACGGTTTGTCGTCCGACGGAATGGCAGCTCAACCAAGTGGTAGCAGAGGTTCTATTCAAACAATGGGGCAAGCCGAATGTCGACCTATTTGCGATGAAGACAAACGCAAAGATGGTCACGTACGTGTCACCGATCCCGGACCCGTTGGCTCTAGCAGTAGACGCACTGGCGATAAGTTGGAAGGGAATGTACGCGTATGCGTATCCTCCAACAATTCTCATCCCGAAAGTTCTGGCAAAGATAAGAGAGGGGATGTGCCAAGTACTACTGATCGCTCCTTATTGGCCAGGCCGATCATGGTTTACGGATCTGCTGGACCTTCTGGTCTGCAGTCCAATCCCTCTTCCAGACACAAGAGATGTAATCTCTCAGAACAAGGGTCTGTACCTTCACGACAGACCAGAAATGTTCAAATTGACTGCATGGATGTTGTCAAGCAGCGTGCAATTGAGGGTGGCTTTTCTGAGCAAGCAGCGAAGTTTGTTGCTTCGGCCAGAAGAGTTTCTACCACAAAAACATATAATTATAGAATCAACAAATTTGCACAGTGGTGTGAGAGAAGAGATATTGATCCCTTTTCTGCATCTGTTCAACACGTAGCAGATTTTATCTGTCATTTATACGAAGTTGACAAACTTGTACCTTCTACCCTAGCAGCATATAAGTCTGCATTAGCTTCTGTCATTCCTAGTCTCACCGTTGGGGGAGTAGAGAATGACACCTTGAATGAAGTTATTAAAGGAATGAGCAATCTGCGACCTAGACAGCCAATTCCTATCCCATCATGGAATCTATCTCTTGTTCTACAGGTTTTAGGGCATGCTCCCTTTGAACCGATTAGAACTATTGACATTAAACTGTTAACTATTAAATCAGTTTTCTTGGTTGCAGCAGCGTCGGCGAGAAGGAGAAGCGAGATCCATGCGCTTTCTGCCGAACAAGACCGTTTTGTCGTCACGGGTGAAGGTTTAAGATTACTTCCACGTCTTTGTTTCCTGGCAAAGAATCAGTCACTTAAATATCCAGGACAGCCGATCAATTTGCCAAGTTTAACTAGACATGACCCAAATTCTTGTGCTTGGTGTCCTGTCAGATGTCTAAAGATGTATAAGAAACGTACTTCTGAGTGGAGAGGCGACCCGAAATCTCTGTGGTTATGTCTCAAAGCTCCCCATTTACGTGCTTCGAAAGATACTATTTCTCGTTGGATAGTTGACGCTATTCAGATGTCGCACAAGATCGCTACAGGAAAGCAGATTGATCGTGCGAATGCCCATGAGGTCCGAGCACTAGCAGCATCATCGGCCCTTTATAAGGGTGTCTCTTTAGAGCAGGTGATGTCTGTAGCACAATGGCATGCCGAGTCGTCATTCACTGATTTCTACCTTCGAGACATCTCCAGCACACTTAATCCAGTAGCCGTCGCCAATCTGTCGAACCTAAACTAAGCCACGTCCGACCACTACTTCGCACACATCACAAAGGACTTCCGCCTACACTGACCAAGCGCTATGCACATGACTGAGTACGACCGTGGATTGGGCCTAGCTCCTGTGATGATCAATAACAGATCGACCACTCAAAAATGGTGAGTGTTTACATTAATTAAGTGACTTTAATATATTTACTTCCAGTCGAAATACCAGACTGAGTAAGTGAATAGTCTGGTACAAGAGTATATTTATCCTCTCATACAGACATGAGACTCATTCCAATTTGAAAATCTAATCGATATACTGATAGTTTTTTTCAAATATTTGAAGTTGTAGTAGCTTCTTTGCACTCTACTGGACTGCCCTAGCTGAGACTTGGGGCTGACACGGGTCTGGTGGGTGTTGCATCCCCATGGACATCCCTCTGGTTTTGTGCGGACAAAAGAGGGGGGGGGGAGCGCGGTCTAGACCATAGAAGTTTAGCACTCTATGAGTCAGATAGCAGAACCCAAGCGTATGCCAGGGTTTTAGTCTCTTCACAACCTTCTCTGTTGGATGGTTGATGAGTGCTGGTTCGAGCCTCACCTCCTCCCACCGGCATTTCCTGGCTGTCGAAATCCGGAGTTTATCATAATAGTACATCTGGTAAGTATTATTCGAAGTAGAATCAAAAAAGCATCCGCTTTTGTTTCTACGAGAATTCTTAATACTTACCAGATGTACTATGGCCCTGCCTCAGCCGCCCCGCTGAGGTGAGGCTGAGCTGCTTTCGCAGTTTGCCAAGGCAAACATAAGACGAATCTGACTGTGATTGGGAATAGACTCGGTACCTGCGGCTATGGTATTCCCGGACACAGTATCGGCAGGACCAGGAGAGTGCAGAGTTTTAATTGTTTATTTTGACCTAGACTGGATAATAGACATTATCATAATAGTACATCTGGTAAGTATTAAGAATTCTCGTAGAAACAAAAGCGGATGCTTTTTTGATTCACCTATGTATTCTAAAATAATCGTCATAATTTTTAGTCGACTCTCGCTACGGATTTGAGAATAGGAAATGTATGGGGATTTTCAAAATTGATCTTTGAAGTGCTACTACAGCCAGAGTTTTGAACGGATCACTACCATATTTGCTGAGGATGTTACCACTGGCCATTTGTTTCCAAAATGACCACCATGACCTCAGAATGCATAGAAAAAAGTCCTATAGGAAATGTATGGGGATTTCAAATGAATGTTTGAAGTCCTACTACACCTAGAGTTTTGATCGGAGCACTCCCATACTTGGGTAGGATGTTGCCACTGATGATTATTTTTTTTAAATGGCCACCTTGAAAATTTTGGCCAAAAATACCAGTTTTAATTTTTTGCAGAAATTAACTCGGAATGAAAAATTTTGAAAAAAAGATTCTTTTTAAAAAAAAAATTGGGGGGGGGGGGGGGGGAAAAGTGCGTTAAGGACTTTTTTTGGGCTGAAATGAACTTGCGGTGAAAATTTTTCAAAATGCCCGCCAAAATGAGTTTTGCTCCGATCGACTTGAAATTTGGTGAACTTATTGACTATGGTGTCAAATTTAAGCTTGATCCGACCAACAGTTTTCGAGAAAATCAGCTTTTGAGTGCCACATATCCCCATAGTAAACCTATGGGAGCAATATTGGAACAGTGGTATCTCCTATAGTTTTCTTCCGTTTCTCTTCAAACCTGACCCGATTCTAGAACATTGGGAGATCTAAAAAAATTTCCAATGAAAATTTTAATATCTCCATTGGGGTCAAGGTCATTCATGGGTAAAGCTTTCAAGTTTTCATGTTTGGCATAAGTTACTGCCTTTCATCAAGCATCTTCAATGATCATGTTAGAAGACACACCTTATTTCATCTCTTTATTAGAAGAGGCCTTATACTATTTCTTCATGGCCAGACATCGCAGATTTACAGTTACTTCAGTAAATGTTCTCTAGTTATTATTATTATTATTATGATTATTATTATTATTATTATTATTAACCATTTAGTATTGAGTAATTTCCATTAATCCTTTAATGGTCAAATTTGGTCAAGAAAATTTAAATACCTGCTTATTGAATGTCCATTTACAGGCCAAAAGAAGACAATTTCTGAAAATTTACCGCTGGAATGACTGGCTCGGTTATCGAGCCAGGCATTCCAGTGGAAAAGTTTCAAAAATTGTCTTCTCTTGATCTGTAAATAGACCTTCCACAAGACCATAACAGAGGCCAGTTTTGGCCGGCATGTCCATTAAACGGTTAAACATCTGAAACAGTTCTTGGGCCTGTCCATGATTTTTTGTCCAGCCCTTTATTTCAAAGCTTTTTCATAGACCTAACTTGGTGTATGGATTTATCATAGAGTAAAACGTTGTATAAAAAATAGGTCAGTGTGACCTAATTTTCATTAGTTTAATTTTAATAGTCAAAAAACAATATCTATTTACTATCGCTAATTTTATCAAGTTGATATAAAACTGCTAGCTGATACTATTAACCAAAATATGGCTTAAAATGTCATCAACCCTTTCATCTATGAATTCCCCATATATTATCTTCAAGGCAACCGTGCAGAAAAACTTTTGATTATTTTTAAATTAATTTGACTTAAATTTACTTTAAAAATATTCAACAAAATAAGTTTTATATCTTAAAGAATTAATTTTTTCGGGGATTTATCAGTGAAAGTGTCAAGCTCTATTTCAAACAGCCAGCAATAATTTTTTGGCAATAACGCCAGACAACACAATCTATCTGACATTAGCGATGCATATTTGTGTTTCTGGAGAGGAGCCAATTATAGCGACCCTCTGTTTGCATCTTTGAAAGATTTCGCGACATTATGAGCCAGGTCTTTTCACATCAAGAGTATACTTACCTCCCTAATACTTTTGATATTGCTAAATATTGGCGTTCACTCAATAAAACACTCAGATTAAAAACAGTTAGGTGCCCCTACTGGGCAGGTAGACAGAGGTAGTCAGGCGGATGCCGGCCCCACCACCGCGCATGCGCCGACTACTACTTCCTCTGCTAATTTATTGGCAGAGAGTTCACATGCGTTTGTGCTTGTTAAAAAGTTTTCACTCGTTTACCTGTGTAAAATAGTCTGAATATACCTGGAAAGAAAGAGAAAGATGTCAGAAAGGGCGACTTCTCCGGAGGAGGGAGCTGGATCTCTTTATCAGGTGATTTCAACTATATTCTAGCGAGTTTTTCCCCGGTGTAATGTGTTTCCGGGACTCGTGTTTACCGTGATGAGCGCCGGTTTGAGTTGTTTTTTTCAACTCGGTGCTATATACGTCTAATCTCTCTTTGTGTTTATGTCCACAGGTATGGATTTGCATTATTAGTGGACATCTCAGCACAGGAGGGTTTGTTTCTCTCCACCACGGTTCCATTTCCTATTAATACTGTTAGGTTATCTAACCAAAAAATCTATGCTCAGTGAGTTGGAGGCTTGATATAAAGGTCTTCTCACTTTGCCCTCTTGATCCAATTCCTTCCCCTTAGGTGGAGAGAGTTAAGAGGCGTAGTCTTGGTGGAGTGCTCCAGTGCATCACGTTGGATGGTTTGTCTATATTACCAGGTGTCAGGTATCTAGTTAATGATATGAGGTGATATGAATTATTTGAAAAAATAATGACTGTATTTACCATTGTTATCATTGTGTATCTGATGGTGTGTAGTCTGAATATCCAAGTGAGGACGTTTTGTTAGGAATACAATTCGTTCTTGCACTTAGATGCTTGTTGCGGACCGATTTAATTTCTGTCATGGGATTGATGACGTCATAATCAGCCTTGCTCTTTAGTTACATTTAAAGTTTTGTCCAACGCTGGTTTCTTATGGTTACTGATCTTTATGATCTTTTCCCTCTCTTTAGTTGGTTTTGAGTTTTTTAAAAAGCTATCCTTGACTAACTTGCTCATTGTCCTCGTCCTGTGTCCTGTTTCAGAGACCGGGTTGTCCGTCCTGTGGCCAGTTTCTGAAGGATCGGTTTGTTCCCCATTTGTGCTTCAGCTGCAGTCCCTGTGGACCGCTGCTTAAGTGCGACGTATGTAAGCAATGGGGGGGCGAACTAATGTCTGACTTTTTGTCATTGCAGGCAAAGGAGAAGGGCGTGGAGGAGGAGAGGAAGGCGAAGAAAGAGAGTGTTTCGAAGAAGGGTAAGAGGAAGGCCTTGTCCGCGGTGGACATGGAGGCCTTCCGGTCCGAAATGTTGGGAGAGATGCAGAGGACAATAAAGGATTTGGTCCCAGAGTTGCTTCGCAGCATGCTTCCTGGGCCAGCTCCTTTGTTGTCCTCAGCATCTGCTTCAGAGCAGGTTATCCCCGCCTCTGAATCTAGTTTCCGTAGGTCGATTCCGTTGTTTGAGAACGATTCAGAGGTGGCCCCGTTGATGGGGGTGTTCCACGACCCTGGCAGCAGGCTTGGTGCCAGCGCCGAGGGGCCCGTGGACATCGGTTGTCGCAGGAACCCGCGGTCTGCTCATCAGACCCTGGGTATCCGCACGCCGCGGGTGCCAATGCCTCCTATGGCACCTTCCCTGGCCAGTCTGGGTTCGCTTTCTTTGCTGACCCAGAGTCTAACCTTTCTGGCCAGGAGGAAGAGGATTTCCTGCTAGGGTCGCCGTCTGGGGACGTGACCATGGACTACGACGTCTGTGCACCCCTCGCGGGGAATGCAGGCGACGTGCTCCATGGTTCTACTCACGCAGGAGTAGAATTCACGGTCCAGAAGGTGACCCTGGGCGGTGCTGAAGGCCAGCGTTACTGCATACCTCGGCTTGCCGAGTGTCGCTGGTGCTGGTCTGGACCGTGGTGGGGGCGGTGTCTGCCCCGCGCTCTACCACGGCGCCTGCTCTTGGTCAAGCCAGTGAGCTTAGCATGCCGGGTCTTTCGGGGCCGCATGTTTTCACTTCAAGAGTATACTTACCTCCCTAATACTTTTGATATTGCTAAATATTGGCTTTCACTCAATAAACACTCAGATTAAAACAGTTAGGTGCCCCTACTGGGCAGGGAGTCAGAGCGTAGTCTGGCGGATGCCAGCCCCACCACCGCGCATGCGCAGACTAGCACTTCCTCTTTGCTAGATTATTGGCAGAGGGATCACACATGTTTTTTTGTGCAATAGCTTTTCCTTGCTCTTAAACTGTTTTCATAACTTGGTTGTGTTATTTTGGAGTGATAGTCACTGATTAGGATGGCAGGAAGGATCACTTCGCCAAAGGGGGACCTAGGACCTTTGAATCAGGTGACTTCTAGTAAAATTAGCGAGTTTTTTTGCCCGGTGTATTGTGTTTCCGGGACTCGCATTTACCGTGATAAGCGCCTTGGTTAGTTGGTTTATGTCAACTCGGTGCTACCTAAGGCTAATTTCTCTTTCTGTTTATGTCCACAGGTCTGTATGACGCTAGGTGGTGGCATCACAGCAGCAGAGAGTTAGTTTTCTCTCCACCATGGTTCCATTTCCTACTAACACTGTTAGGTTATCTAACCAAATGATTTATGTCCAGTGAGTTGGAGGCCTAGTATAAAGGTCTTCTCACTTTGCCCTCTTGATCCAATTCCTTCCCCATGAGGTGGAGAGAGTTAAGAGGCGTGCAGGTGGTGGAGTACTCCGGTTCGTCACGTTGGATGGTTTGTCTATACAAGGTGTCAGGTATCTAGTTATTGATAATGTGGTGATGTTAATTATAGTAAGCAAAGGGAGATAATTAACATTTTTGCCAGAAAAGAGTTATCTATATGTATCTGATGGTTGTGTAGTCGACGTATCCATTCAGCATACAATTCGTCCTTGCACTTGGATGTTTTGTTGGGATCGATTTTTTCCTGTCACGGGATTAATGACGTCATAATCAGCCTGGCTATGTATTTATCAGCAATTTAAGTTGCAATGCTGGTTTCTGATGTATATTGATCTTTATGATCGTTTTCCTTCTCTTTGAGTTGGTTTGAGTGTCTAAGCTTAACTAGTTTGCTCATACTCCTTGTCCTTTGCCCTGTTTCAGGGACCGGGTTGCGCGTCCTGTGGACGATTTCTGCATGATAAGTTCTTGCCTCATCTTTGCTATCAATGTAGCCCTTGTGGTCCATCGGGTAATTGTGAGATATGTAAGCACTGGGGGGGCGAGTTAATGTCCGAATTCTTGTGCTTGCAGGCGACGGACAAGGTGGTAGAGGAGGAGAAGAAGAAGAAGCGGAAACGAGAGGTTGTAAGTAGGAAGGGTAAGGGGAAGGCCTCGTCCGCGGTGGATATGGAGGCCTTCCGGACCGAGATGTTGGGAGAGATGAAGAGGACAATAAAGGATTTGGTTCCAGGGTTGCTTCGTGGCATGCTTCCTGGACCAAATCCTTTACTGTCCTCATCATCGGCTTCGGAGCAGGTAATCCCCGCCTCTGGATCGGTTTTCCTTAGACCGCTTCCGTTGTTCGACGATTCAGAGGTGGCCCCATTAGAGGGGGCGTTCCACGACCCTGGCAGCAGGCTTATTGCCGCGCCGATAGGGGACCGTGGACGGTTGTCGCTGGAACCCGCGGGCTGCTTATCAGTCCAGGGGTATCCGCACGCCGCGGTGGCCAGTACCTCCTATGGCACCGTTCCTGGTCAGCCCGGGTTAGCTCTCTTTGCTGACCCGGGGTCTAATCTTTCTGACCAGGGTGATGAGGATTACCTGCTAGGGTCGCCGTCTGACGACGTGGACATGAATGAAGACGTTTGTGCACCCCTCGCGGGGAATACGGGCGGCTTCTTCCACGGTTTTACTCACCCTGGAGTAGAGTCCGCGGCTCAGGTGGTGGCCCAGGGCGCTGCTGATGGCCAGCGGTACCGCATACCTCGGCTTGCCGAGGGTGTTGCTGGTGCTGGCCGGGCCCGTGGTAGGGCGGTATGTGCCCCGCGCTCTACCACGGCGCCTGCTCCTGGTCAAACCAGTGATATTGTCATGCCGGTGCTGTCAGGCCCGCATGTTTTCCCTGGCTTGCCAGGTGTATCAGCGTACCCGCCGTCATGCTCTGCTGCTTGCGCTCAGGAGGAAGACGAAGGCCCCCGTCTTGTAGAGCGCTCGCAGTTAGCCACGGAGGAGGATTGGTCTGACGCTTGCCAGTGGTTGGTGAGCGTTAGGCCTGATCTGCCCGTGGAGCAGTCGGCTAGCCAGCGTGACCACAGGCCGTGGTTAGCGGGGAAGCCGACTGCTAACGCTATGCCTTCTCTGCCGCTGGCGGAGCATGTCGTTGACATGTTCGAGGCGGCGGAGTCGTCCATTAAGTCGAGTGGACGTCTCGCGAAGGCCCCTCGCGAGGTGGCCAGGCGTTGTCGCATCGTGCCCCTGGATTACCAGCGGTACGGTGTGGTACCCAAGCCCAGCGTGGATGACTGCGCGGCTTTGGGTGAGGATGCGCGGCCAGGCTCCCGTTCTGACACGGGGGTCTTGTGCTCGAACGCGTTGCGTTCGGCGAATACCGCGTTGCGTGATGCGGAGGAGAGTGGGAGGGCTTCGATTGCCGCTCTGTCCCACGTCTCCCAGCTGTTACAGGGGGTAGTAACGGCATCCGCATCGCGCCAGCCAAGTCCGGTCACGGTCCAGCGAGCCATCCAGGATGGTATTAACCTGGCGCTGGACTGTATGACTCGGGCGGTGACCAGGAGTGTCCGGGCAAGACGCACGTTTGCCCTGGACAATCTGTGCCCGTCTCAGGACCTGTACAATAGGCTACTGCGTACGCCTATGACGGGTCCTGGTCTTTTTGGAGGTGAGGGATGTCGACACCTCCAGGAGACGGTCACCCTGGTGAATAACCAGAGGGCGCTGCGCGAGCAGTTTGAGGTGCTGCGTCGTGCTAACGTTCGCGCCGCGCCCCCTGCGTATCGTCCCCTGCAGGCTCGAGGTGGTGCTGGCCAAGTCAGAGGCCAGCCACCGTCGCAGCGTCGGCCTCGGCCGCGTGCGATTCGGCCAGCAGCGAGGGGGGGCGCAGGTTCCTCAGGCGCCGTCAGCCAGGCAGCCGCCCGCGCACCGAGGTGCGCGCGGGGCGGGGCGGGGCGCGCGAGGATCTGGGCGTGGTTATCGGTCCTGACGGGACGGTTACAGCGGTAAGAACCACTCCGGTG
>CM067364.1:18601611-18652598 GCA_034401795.1 Chaetoderma sp. LZ-2023a
CACGCTGAAAGTAGTTGCGGTCAGCATTAATTGGTTTAGGGATTTATTTGTATGAAGAAATTGTACAACTTTAGCCATTTTGGCGTTAAAATCACAGCGGGATTTGTAGGAGTGTATGCATTGTTATCTCGCCCACCCAGTCCCCCTGCTTGCATAACATGTATGCTAATTGCAGGAAACCATTAAAATGGTAGCGTATGTCCGCCTGAATGCACATCTAAGACTAGACATATAATAAAACACAATGATGATTCCTCTGTCCAATGAACTATCAGTAACGATTGCAACGAATCAGAATGCACATGTATTTGCGCGTCGTCTATCAGATTCAAGTAGCAAATCAGTCTGTAATAAACTTTTGACCCTTACAGTGTTGGGGGCTTGGGGGGTGTACGGGGTGTATACTAACTACTAGTAAAACTAAAACGTCTTCTGGTCCTTAAATATTTATTTCGTCTTGTCTCGTTCTAGATACAAACTCATCTCCCTCGAGAGGAGCACGTGCATTCTATCTATATCTATCTCCAGCAAGGGAAGGTAACACCATCTCAATACACGATGCAGGTTAAGAGGTTGCCTCCCCTTACTTCACCGTTCGTTTCCAAATCCGAGTGCGCGCCAAGAAATGAACGTGAATAAAGGGAAACAACTCCATGCGCTTGGTACATAAAGTGACGCTAACTATACATGAGTTACCTCCCTTAATGTCATTTTGCCATTTCCAACATGGCTTATAACATATGTATTCAACATCCCCGCCATTAAAATTAAAATTGGAACACCAATTTTACCATAAGTCATATTGGAAGTGTCAAATGACAGCAGATAAAATAACATCACATAAAATGAAGTACGAAGTATGTTTTTGAAGTAGAAATTACAAAAGCTTGAATCAAACTGGAGTACAGAGTGTCAGAGTGTCACATGGTAAATCAATATTCTGCCGATGTATGTTCCTGATAGCCACATCCACACACAAACCAAACACAATCCTGTGGCCACAGGTTAGACCATTCATACATCCATACATACACACACGCAATACACATGTGGATTATCAGACACTACACCGACAAACATTAACCCATGAGACACATTGTATTTCAATATGATGTACCGATGTGATTGAGCATTATAGTTCGCAAGACTTAGAAGAAATGGAGAAGAATAACTAGCAAATGAAAGCATAAAAATGGACACCCAAACAACTATTTTAACCATTAATGAAACAGCAACAAACTTTAAATCTAGTGTATCAAACAAATACACAAATGATCAATTATATAAACAAATAAGCATAAAATATGGTATATGCCCCTACACCTAATCTAGTATACGAAAAAACATAAATTGTCATTGCCAAGTCAGACGTTATTGGTTATATAGGGTGATTATGATGACATCAACATCCAGACTAATAATCATATGATATTGACAAGAAACCAGCATTCAAATTTGACAATCGGCCACATATAGATAGGGTCTACTCAGAAAATGTGCATCAGGAACAGCACATTTATATTGCAAACACGCATGGACGGATTGTCACATTAAATATTGATACCATGACAACATCAACAAATCATTACGTAATCGTGCTAAATATAAGTGACGGGTAAAAATATTATGTTATAAGTATTATAATGAGTACATGGGCACTAAATTAATAGTATAACTATTAATATTAACTAATTACAAACGCTAGCATATTCAGGATATGATAAATCCTGTTAGCAACAAACAATAATATATCATATTACAAGCAATTAAACATAATTTAAAAAAATATATAAGTATTTATGAAAATATAATTTAAAGAAAAACTAATTTGTCGTAAACATCAACTCAACTTAAGAGACAGCAATGACTTTAAAAGAACTGAAGGAAACGGCCCACGGCATGCATTTTCCCCAAAATTATTCTATCATCCAGAAAAGTAATCAATTCAAGGTGGTATATGATAAAGTATAGATGACTGGACAAACAAACAAATTCAGGGACAATCAATATCTATAATACTGTCATCGCTGAAATCCCAGTTCCATTCTTTTAGGTAATTAATAAAGAAAAATTAATTACTATTCCAGAATTAATATAAATGACAACACGATATTGTTGCATATACAACAACAGCGTCCAGTACAAACAGTTCTTTTCATAGCTAACCCGGCCATATTTAACATGTTACCATGTTCAAATTATTCGAGAGGACTGAATAATGACAAATTTATGATGTATAGTTAGCAAAATGTTATTTAGCAAAGGAAAATAAACAACAGTAGAAACTTCGAATCTAGTAAAATGTGTCAACTAGAATATAACATGAAAGGATAGCACCTATTTTGGTTAACTGTGTTTGTGAGCCAAAAGACAATCATATCAGCTGTCCACATCCAGAAATCTAGAGGGACAAATTGCTGGTTGTGTCCGGCTTCTACAAACAATTAACCACTATCCTCCTGCATTCCCACAAAGCTGATTTCACTGGATGCAAAGTGAAAGCATACTGAACATTTTGAGAAATTTCACCATTAGTGGTAGCAATATCATCACGACAAATTATCATCAAAATGATCAGCATACCCTCCAAATTGCGTACACACATTTGTCAATCCAGTTATCGACATACAGGATGAAATAGGCTACTTCCACCAAATACCTTGTCAGGTCACGAGAAACAGCTAACATCATACATCACATTACATCCATGTAGGCACACACCCATGCATCAATCACACATATGCATCTCATTGTGTCCGGCCTACATACACCTGAGGTACGACCTCAGTGAATATACACCGAGTAATCCTAATACTCGTGAACACCCGTGTATGGAGACAATCATTTTATTCACGGTCATCAATTCCACCATTCAAATTAAACTCACATATGCAACCATATGTTTTTGAGAATAATTAAGTAAAATTCTGACCTACAATAGCTGTGTCTCAGAAAACACACATAAAAATAACAACACAAAATCTCGTGCTTAGAGACAATCATATTATTCATGGTCATCAATTCCACCGTTCAAATTAAACTCACATAATTAATCATATGTTTTTGAGAATAATTAAGTGAAATTCTGACCTACAATAGCTGTGTCTCATAGAGCACACACACAAAAACAATAACACAACATAACACAAAACCTCGTGTTGGTTTGACAAACATACATTTCAAGACATCAACATTGCTCTTCAAGTTAAACTCACACAATCAGTCGTGTGTTTTTTGAGAATAATATGAGCAAAGTTGTGTCCCACAATAACTGTGTCTTACCGAAACACGCAGCTGAGTCACACCTGACAAGCATTAATAGAAATAACCATCCATTGTGTTACATAAGTTAACACGATTTACACCCATTCCATCCTGAATACACATAACTAAAATTTCCTGTTATCAAGTGTCAAAGCGGTGAAGCAGATCTGACAGCGTGTATCAATAGTAGTCTGTGAGACCGATTCCATCATAATTCAAACCACATTTGAGCAAGTAGATATTCAGAATGAAATGGGTTATGGGAAGTGAATAATTAATACGTTCAATCAATGAAGGCCTTAGAGATTATGTGTATGACGTGTTATTTAGATTATCTAATCTGATCCATTAAAATACAATGATAAATCTAACGATAGCTGAACGATACAACACCAATAAATCAAAATACATTACTGCAATATGATCGACCAAGAGAAAATATATCAGGCATAGTGCAGCAAAAGATCGGAATACAGGCGATCGTTAATCAATTAAACTAAGATAAATTATTTAGAAGCCGGATTGCGCGCGGGCGTGTGTATATGTATGCGTGTGATGGTGTGCTTGCGCGTGTGTGAATGCGCGTGGAAAGGCACAGGCGTGAGTGCATGGACGCGCGCGAGCGTGCTTGTGTGCATCCATACGCGCGTGCTTGCGGGTGGGTGTGCGCGTGTGCGTGTCAGGGTGCGTGCGTGCGTTAAATGTGCGCTTATGGTAATTTATACAGCTGGAGGAGGTCTGTCGGTTACTTGACGTCTAGCTTTCGCATTTAGGCTTGCACTAGAAAGCCACCGAGCATTTTGCGCCGGCTCTCCTACAAAATGTATTAGATACTGAATGCCATCCGGAGTGTGTCTTTGAGCTAAAACACGCTTAATGTTATAATAGCGATCTGAGGTGGATGCTGAGGATTCAGACAATAATTCTGGATCAACATGACTAGACTCTCTGTATCTGGCAGGCTTAAGCAGTGTGCGCTTGGGTCTAGGGTTGCTGGGAATAAGCTTAGACACAGCATTGGGAGGGGGAACGACGGGGTGATTAGTAGTGTGAAATGTATGGGTGTCTGAGGGAATGGACGGCTCAGTGGAATTGATAGTGTGTTGTGGTGTTATGAGTGAGGTTTGAGTGCCTGCAGAGCAATACAATTTGACAGGGGCTTTCCTGGTGACAGAAAAGAAATCAGAAGGGGAAGGCTGACGAACATGAGCAATTTTAAGCCGGTCAATATGTATAGGCTGTGTGAATTGTCTGCAACCAGTGGGATCTAGCAAATACACAGTATGTGGACTAGAGACAACATCCACTACGAATGGACCATCGTAAACATGTCGCAGCTTTTTCGCAGGTCCACCGGATTCGTCAGTCAAATACACATAGTCCCCAGGTGACAAGCTTAGCATGCCAAGGCCATGATTAGTCTGAGATAGCATTTCCGTCCTCGATTGAACAAGATTATCAGACACATCTCTACGAATATTAGACAATAGGGTAATCTTTTGCTTAAGATAATCATTCATATCCTGAGGGAGACTCTGCATATCAACGGCATGGCTAACCAGAGGAAAGGTGGGCCTTTGAGCAAATATAATTTCAAATGGAGAATATCCTGTACTGGAATTTACAGAATTATTAATTGCAAAAACCACAGACTGTAGAAATAAATCCCAGTTATTACAAGCCTTGTTCATATATGGAGTAAGTCGACTCGCTAGTGTTCCATGAGCGCGCTCACACACGCCAAGACAATGGTGTACGAAACTAGGTGTGAATTGGTGTGATACATGGAGTAGACCACACAGCTCCTGGGTAACTCTGGCAGTGAATTCAGATCCCTGGTCAGAAATTAAGGTATCACACACGCCATATGTAGTAAACAGTAGGAATAGTGTTTCCGAGACAGTGATGGCATCCTTGTTAGCAATAGGAACAGCGAAGAGAAACCGAGAAAACAGATCTAAAGCTGTGAAAATGTATGTTTGACCACGCGGTGTGCATGGTAGGGGGCCATATAAGTCAACTTCCCAAACAGAGAATGGACGGGCAGGTGTCGGATATGCAACTATAGCATTTTTCACATGGACCTTGGTGACCTTGCGAGACTGACATTCGTGACAAGAACGGACATAATCCGAAACCAATGTAGCAAGTCTAGGGAAGTAGTAGTGCTCCTTAATCCGATCAACAGTGTCCTGAATACCGCCATGTGCGCCCATTGGTGAATCGTGGAACCCTTTTAGAACGACTGGAACCAATGATGAAGGCAAAACTAGCTGATAGCGGGACTGCATTTTTTAACGTTTCGCTTTAGCTACACGTGAATGAAATAATATACCATCAATCAAGGCATAGTCTGATTGTTGTACGAGAAGTAAGCGAGCTGTCTTTTGCAATTCAGGCAACGCACCCGTGGCTAAGTAGTCAATCATCGGTTTAATGACACTGTCTGTAACTTGACATTTTCGTACGTCTTGTGCGGCCATACCCAAATGATGTAACCCTGTGTTTATTGAATTGATAGGCTCTTCAGACTGATCAATGTCCTGGTGATGATTTAGTGACGTTTCTACTCCTGATTCATCAACTGATTTCATCGATACTGCTTGAGTGGGTAGAATTTCAAAAGACATCTGAGACGTTCCATTAGAGGAACGTGATGTGTCCATCAACAGCACGCCACCTAGGATATTAAAAGTTGCAGACTCTTCAGAACACGTTTCATATTCAGAATCCAAACACGCTGGCGTCGCAACAGTGTCACTAGAACCAGTGTCATATCCAGAACACGTGTCATAATCAGATTCCAAACACTCTGGCATCGCTACAGTGTCGCTAGAGCTTGTGTCATATTCAGAACACGTGTCATATTCGGAATCTGAAACCCGTTGCATTCTTGTAGTGTCACAAGAGCTTGTACCACGTTTCTTGTTAATACGACGGTGACGACGTTTCCAACGAGATGGTCCACAAAGTGTGTCATCGTTATCCTCTGAATCTGCGTCATATGTGCTGTCACATGATGAATGGATATTGACATAGTTACAATGCAAAGGGTGTACAACCGGCGCATCCTCAGTTATAAACGTCACCTTCGTTGGTTTCTCCAAAACATAGGGGAAACATGGGTCATCCTCTTCAGGACTGGAACCAAGCATCTCTGGAAACTCTGTGTTTCGGGAAAGTGCATCTGGAACTGTCATTTGCGAAGCAGGGGTGTACACAATATCCATGTCAAATTGCTGTAAGATTGCCAACCATCGTTCATAGATTGCGCCCTTTAACTGTTTCTGAAACAAAGGCCTCAAAGCTTGATGGTCACATTCGACAACAAAATGTCTACCACGTAAATACGATGCACAATCCAAAATACTAGTAACCATTCCAAGCAATTCTAGTTTCGTTGGACCATAAGATTGCTGCCATTTGGACAGACCCTTTGAACCAAACCGAACAACTTTAGGAATGTCGCTGTGGATCTGATATAGCATATAACCAATTCCTTTACTAGACGTGTCAACCGCAAGACGAAATTCCAAATCAAACCGGGGAAAAGCAAAAAAATCTGAATTCATAAGTGCATCTTTGAGTTCCTGGAAACTTTTAACACAATCAGCTGTCCATCGAAACTGTACATTTTTACGCAACAATGAATACAATGGGCTTGCAATCGCACTATAGTTACGGATGAACTTCTTGAACCAATTGGAAATTCCAAGAACATGTTGCAATTCTTTGCGATTGGTTGGTGTGGGGTACTTCTGAAGAATTTCAATTCTTGCGCTAGGGGGCTTTATACCATATTGAGAAATGTCATGCCCTAGAAAAATACAACTAGCTTGAGCAAACTTACATTTTTTCGGTCCGAGTTTTAGTCCTGCATTTCTAAGACGGCACAATACTTCCTTCAAATCGGAAATATGCTGCTCAAATGACTCAGAGAAAATACAGATATCATCTAAGTAGCATAACACAGATGAGAATGTCAATCCTTTCAAAATTCTATCCATCAATAGCTGGAACGTGTTAGGTGCTGTTCGAAGGCCTTGGGGGAGACGCCAAAATTTATATGTTCCAAAACAGGTATTGAATGCTGTGTATTTTGCAGATTCGGGGGAAATAGACATTTGAAAAAAACCTGAAGCAAGGTCAAGTGATGTGATAAATTTAGGCACACGCTCAGTAAATGACTCTGTTAATTCTTGTAAATTTGGTATCGTGTAGCGGAAATCCTGCGTCTGAGAATTAAGATAACGAAAATCACAAACGAATCGGTAGGATGAGAGGCTGTCCTCTTTAGTAATATTAAAAGGATCTATCTTAGGCCTATGACGCTTGGCTACTAAAACGATCGGACTTGTTATTGGTATATCTTCAGTTTCTGAAACTGGAGTAATTATACCTTTTGACAGTAAATCATCTAGCTGGTGGCGCAATACCTCTCTTTTATCTGGAGGTAACCTATAAGGACGCTGATGCTTAGACACGGCATCAGGTTTCAAGTGGATCTGATGTTGAACCACTGTTGTCAACCCGAAGGTAGGATTCTCATCTGTAATAAAAACGTCTTTGTATTCATACAGGCAATCAAATAATCTCTCTCCCTCATCTTGAGACAAGTTCTCAGTGTCATATGAAAAATATGATTTAAACTTGATTATGTCATTATTAAATACATTATCATTGTTAGTAGACAGTGACACATTTGAATCATTATCAGACGTCAGTCGAGCATGAGCACATGGGAAAGAAATTATGTCCGTTGCATTATCACACAACGTAAACACAGCCAATATTATACCTCTGTTGAGATAAACTCGATCATTGCTTGGGTTTAAAACTTTAATAGGAACCATTAGAAGATTGTCGCAAGTGGTCACTGATCTGGCAACCAGTAGTCCTTTGCGAACAATCTCACAATGTCCTGTACAAACTCCTTGCATACCCAGCTGGAAACCATGGTCAAGCTTACCATACACAATACATTCCGAATTGGCTGGAATAGTAATAGATGATTTACACCGCACTTTACATGAGCGTTTTGTGACATGAGAAAAAGCATGTTTAGCAAAGTCTAGGACTATGCCATGCGAACGCATATAATCAACTCCAAGAATTAACGGATGTGATGTTTCATCTAATATATAAACAAATATAGTATGGGTTTTACCTGGTGCAATACATATATCTATACTTGCCGTACCTAAAACGGAAATTGAGTCATTATTTGCTAATAATATCCGTGTTGAGCTAGAATAAAATCCATGAATACAGTACTGTCGAAGCGAGTCAAAGAATTTACGTGATATAATATTAATAGCACTACCAGAGTCCAGAAGGGCAGTGACCGATTTTTGTCCAACACTGACCGGCAAATACATAAAATTAGAGTCATTACCTCCATTGACATGTCCAGCTTTATGAACAGGTATGTCGTTTCTCAATCCGCACCCATTGCCTGAAACATCGTTTTTCACTGGGCCTGGTGGCCGCGCGTCACCGCCAGGCCATGGCCGTTTAATCCTGTGCATGCCTCGGCTGTATGGCTTGTCGATTGGCATAGCTGACATTGTTTGGCCTGTGGCATTGATTGTCGCAACCTCGCACATTCCTTTGCAGAATGTCCGTATTGCCTGCAAATCTGGCACATACTGCTGGGCTGTGGAATGCCCTCGCCATTCCAGTTGCAACTACTCTGTATATGGCCACTTCCAGAACATTTAAAACATACAATGCTATTATTGCGTCGTCTCATGTCGTTAGTACGACCGGAGAACTGTCGCTGTCGGCTGTCAGGCTGTCTTGTTTCTAGTGCTGTTAGGCGATTAGAAATCTTTTCCAGTTCTGCCACTATTGCCGAGTCATGCATAGGCGCTGTTGGCATTGCAGCACTAACATGAACATTTGCCGCCGATCGGTATCCATGCGCCTCGCCCAGCCTGGCTAAATGCAAGGCTTCTCGTAGTGAAGAAACGCGACCAGCACGCACAAAGAAAGCAAGTTGCGCCGGTAGTCCATCAACAAATTTGAAAATAATGTCTTGATCACCCTTGCTTAATCTTTTTCCCTTTTCAAGGACAACGGAGTGATACTCCTCGATGGGTTGTGACGTGCCCAGCTTTAAGTTATTATATGCAGCCTGCTCGGAAATTAACACTGGATTGTTCGGAATGTCTAAATATTCCTGGCGAAATTCGTTACACAATAGCGACCATGTAGTTTTTGATGCATCGCTCAGAGTATTAAACCATACTAAAGCAGATCCTTTCAAATGGAGATGGAATGCTGCAACAGCTTTCTGCGATGTTCTATCAATCCCCATTAATGTTAAATATGATTCGAATTCACCAATAAATTTTTTCACGTCCTCGTGGATATATCCTGAAAAATTTCTGATTGTCTTTTCTATTGTTGGCTCCGATTTAATATATATTGTCTGTTGTTCGGGTGGCAGTGGGGAATACGGTGGCATTTCCGTTAGCAGCGGTGTTAATATTATGCTTTCATCCATGATTGTCGCGTAACAGATGATCAGAAATAAAGCTATACACTTACTTGGTGATGATGTTCTCATTTAAATCCAATAGGTAATAAACAATTAAATCTGTAGTTCACATCATTAATAGATAAACTGTTCACAAACGATCGGAACTACTTGAAATATTAGCAACAATAACAATCACATAATGGCAGTTTGTTTAACACTTTCTCGTTCACGGTATCTTAAACTTAGTATTTCGGCATCCAAAACTGGTTACTCCTAATTTAAATACGGCTAACAAACGACTGAATTTAGATCCTCCACCATGTTGGGGGCTTGGGGGGTGTACGGGGTGTATACTAACTACTAGTAAAACTAAAACGTCTTCTGGTCCTTAAATATTTATTTCGTCTTGTCTCGTTCTAGATACAAACTCATCTCCCTCGAGAGGAGCACGTGCATTCTATCTATATCTATCTCCAGCAAGGGAAGGCAACACCATCTCAATACACGATGCAGGTTAAGAGGTTGCCTCCCCTTACTTCACCGTTCGTTTCCAAATCCGAGAGTGCGCCAAGAAATGAACGTGAATAAAGGGAAACAACTCCATGCGCTTGGTACATAAAGTGACGCTAACTATACATGAGTTACCTCCCTTAATGTCATTTTGCCATTTCCAACATGGCTTATAACATATGTATTCAACAACAGACGCAAACTTACTAGACTCAAAATTATCTCAAAATTTTCAAAAATTTCTTTGCGTGTTTCAGATTCAGGTAGCAGATCAGTCTGTAATACACTTTTGACCCTTACAGACTCAAAATTTTTCACAAATTTCTTTGCGTATTAGACATTCTTGTTTCAAAGATTTCCGTACCTCTTGAGAAACTCATTTGTAGTGAAAATAATCAAACTTGCGAAATTTTTCAATTTTATTTATTTGTTAATTGATAATTTCAAAATTCAGCGTATCATACGCAAATATAAATTGTTAAAATCTTATACTTTTAGAGGCTTCAATTGTAGCACTAAACTTCTTCTAAATATCTTTGAGCACTCTAGCGTTATCTAGCAGACGTACAGTGTTCACTTTTTAAATTGCTACTTCCGGAATTTTCGTTCCCTTCTTTAGGCACAGTCTACGCGACGGTACCTGAAAAAAACCCCACACAAATGTTATATAAGTTAAATTAGATCGGACCTCGTAGTAGGCACCATATTATTTTATTTTGTAACTTATATACGCATATAGAATATTCATTCGTAGCGGATAGTAGTTATTGTTAGGCTTATTAGGAATACCATAGGAATACTATAGCGGTCATTTTCGTCCCTTATGGACAGAGATCGGCTTCAGTGGCCTAGCTATGGGAGTGTCTAGAGCGGGTGGGTGGGGACAGGGGAAGCACCCCTCGCTGTTATCACCCGGACCCCTCCATATATTTCGAAGACCATTCGTCCATTGCAGACGTATAATATTAATAATATTACACGTCACAAATTGTGGGTCACGTATTTAGAATATCAGGGAATACTGACTACAATGATATGACCAATGATATTTTATCGCCAATTGCCCACACATTATTTTATTTAAGTCAGTATTTAGCGTAGAGGGGTAGAGCAATAATCTGAAGTTGAAATATGGCTGAAGACGGCTGTCAAAAGTGGGCTTTGTGGGTCACTGGTCAATTAGGTCTTGTGGGTCACGAATTGCAAGAGTGTGGGGAAATGCGTATTTCGGCGAGTTCTAACATTTAGAACACATTTTGAGATGGTGCTTTGTGGGTCATTATACAGTGACCCATAAAATATCATGATTTTTGGCAGTGACCCACAAGACGACTATGAGACACACTATATATCCCGCAAGGTACCATTCATAAAACTATATATATATATATATATATATATATATATGTGTGTGTGTGTGTGTGTGTGTGTGTGTGTGTGTGTGCGTGCGTGTGCGTGTGCGCGCGCCTGCGTATGTGTGTGCGCGCGTGTGCGTGTGTGTTCGCGAGCGCGAGCATACGATTTATTCTATATGTTGCATATGAGTAGTAAAATAAATTTATTCTATGTGTTGCATATGAGTAGTAAAATAAATTTATTCTATGTGTTGCATATGAGTAGTAAAATAAATGTATGTCAGTCTTGACCATGTTCAAGTATGGCTGTAATCAAGTAAATCATTCAGAAAGGTAGTTGCGACTTGATAGTAGTGCAACTCTCCTGATAAGTCGTTGGAAGTAAGTAACATTACTCTTTCGTCTGCCCATATGCGCCTGGATTTGATTTTCAAAGTCGATTGGATGATTCTGATTGGACGGTCGACTTGATCCATATGACTTTCTGTGATGATAGCCGACCGCCGTGAGCAATCAGAATGTCCCATTCAATTTGAAATTCAAATCGAGATGGGTCTGGTTTCTTGGGATTTCCCATGCATGGTAATTACCCATGTATACTTGATGAGCATGTACACACGGAAGCGTGACATGGCCTCCATGGGCCTACCCAGAGAACATTGGAATAGTGACGTCAATTCACCTTTCCAGACTATTCATTTATCATCTGTCGTCATATGACGTCATAATCAACTAAGCGGCGTGTAGGATGACGTCATAATCATTACATCATATGTTATTCTATTTGGCCCGTCTTTAACTCTTAATAGTCCGACTCGTTGTTCGAATTGTGTGTCTCTCCCAGTCAAATTAGTTCCAAAATATTCAACAGCTTACCTGGGAATTCAGGGTTCCAAGTATATAAACCGATCCCAACACGCGCACATGTGGGAGGAGCTTAGCTTGAAATGGGCGGGGCATATCTAGAAATGGACTTTCTATCACCGTGGTTAACGATCAATATCGTTGTGTTGTGAGTCTGTATGCTGCCTTGTGGGTTAGTGTATGGTTGAATAAAAGCTACTGACGCGTATCCATCCCTACAGAAAGTTGGCTGAAGCCAGAGGAAATTACTGCTCATTGACAAACAAGACGCTCCTTTTTCATTTTTCTCAGGGACTCGGCTCACCTATTCAACTCCAGACTTTTTATTTGCCACAAATGTCTTACAATATGTATGTATGATTACTGTATTCTGCGGCTGCAGTAATAGAAACATCATACAGCTGCAATCAGTCCTTCTTCGCTTTTGCCCAGTGTATCTTGTCCTCAGCCGAAATGCTTAGCTTCCTCAGGTCCATTCTTGACTTGAGTGTACAGAGTTCTGCTTTCTTGAGGTCACCTCCTAGTACACTTAGCAAATTTATGCAATGACGTCCTCCCCATGGCTTTGTATTGGCTGGCTCCGAGTAGGGCGAATTCCAAGGCTCTCTGTGATGGCGTGTCTTCTGGAATCAGGAATGGGACATCACTTCTGGCCCCTACCCTATCCTACTGTGGCTTTTGGTTAAAATTCACTCTTTGAAATATGCTGTTGTAGCATACCGTCCAACAACAACAACAACAACAACAACAGCAACAACATCAACATCACCATCATTATCATCATCATCATCATCATCATCATCATATTAAGTTGACTATTTCTTTCAGGTATTGTGAATAGTATGACTAATAGAGTTTGTTTTATTTTTTTAATACAGCATGTGATGTTACTAGCTGATTGACTATTGACTCACATGGCGCTCAATCCTATGTACAAGAACCCCAATTTGAGCCTGACTGAAAAATGGAAGCACCTCTACCAGGTACGCAAACGTGAACCATGTCCCGCTCAGCGCATAGATGCGATCGCACCTGTCTGGTTCCTAATCACTCTGTGTACAGTATGGGGAATCGGTACTTTGGATGGACTTCCGAGGTTCTATGAGGAAGGTTGGATATTATTCAGCAATCAATTTTTTGCTAGTTTTATTTCGTTTGAATTATTAATGAACTGGCTTTGTATTAGGTATGTGAAGTCACCGTATCTACCTAAAATACACGGTACTGCTCCAACTGACCTCGCAACTCAGCAAGATAAACTTCCAGTTATTGGTCAATATACACATGGTTATAACGCAAATGAATTATTGTCATCGGAGAAGGATTCCTTTCAGACAGACACAACACAGGCAAATGCTTCCCAACGCAACAGTACAGCAAACAAGCAAACATACACTACTGTTTCTATGGATACTTCTACCGTTACCATGGATACATCTACAGTTGCTATGGATACATCTACAGTTGCTATAGATACGTGTACTCAACGGAAATCTGCGTCATCATTCACCGTATATGTAGCAACGAGTCTTCCTGATAAGAATGGCATCCCAGCCAGGAAGGCTTATAGTTACTGGTCGTGGAAACCGTGTCTATTGTGTAAACGTCTACGGCCACCACGCTGTCACCACTGTGTACTCTGTAAAACATGTGTGCTAAAGCGTGACCACCATTGCTTCTTTGCCGGTGCATGTATCGGCTTTAACAACCAGCGACACTTTCTAATATTTCTATTTTGGGCATTCATTGGATCTCTGTATGCCGGGATACATTGCATTCCATACTACATATACGCTATCTACCATACTTCATTACTGGTGGATATTATACCAGGGGTTGTACACCTCCGCTGGCTGTTCGGGTATTTACCATTTTTCACAATGCTTGTATTAAGCTTATCTTGGTCACTGGTACTGTTTATATTCTGGAGTGGACAATTCTTGCGAGAGAGCGTGGTCATTATGTGCGAAGGGCATACAACATTTGAGAGAGATAATAAAATACCAATACGAGACAGCAGATCTCTTGAAGGACGAATTCGTGCTGTCTTAGGGAGTTATTGGGTACTAAATTTCCTTTTTCCTCTGCACGCGCTGTTTGCCCCAGATGATCATCCGGGCCACTGGCCATATATCAAATCGTAACGCATATAGACACTACTAGTAGTAGTAGTAGTAGTAGTAGTAGTAGTAGTAGTAGTAGTAGTAATAGTAATAGTAATAGTAATAGTAATAGTAGTAGTAGTAGTAGTAGTAGTAGTAGTAGTAGTAGTAGTAGTAGTAGTAGTAGTATAGTTAGTTTATCAGACAACAAACAAGTACAGTGCTTTAAGTTATTGTTTATTGACATGCCGTTCAAATGTTATTAGTTAAATATACAATGGCCATTTCAATAGATAAATTTTAGCCACCATTGTAGGTCACAGAATACATATTTTTGAAAATTTACCACTGGAATGACTGGCACTGTTTAGAGCCAGTTATCCCAGAGTTAAACTTTCAAAAATACGTATTTTGGTGATCTACAATAGTGGCCAAAAGTGTTAAGTGCTAAAGGTTAATAAACTAAGCATAGTTAATATTCTCTATATACACATTAAAAGTATTTACACAATGTCATAACTAGTGCTTTCAACATGTTTAATGAAGTGCTTTATAATTATATCAATGTGTTGTGTTTATTTTAAGAAAAAAACATGGGACCCCCATATTTCAGATGAGGACCCCATGGGACCCCCATATTTTACAGTAGGACCCCCAAATCTGAGTGTGGGGTCCTTGGGACCCCAAAAATCAGATGTTGTGGGCAACACTGGGCATATAATTCACCTTTCCAGAGAACCCATCTATCATCTGGCGGCATATGACGGCATAATCAGCTAAGCGGCATGTATGGTGACGTCTTACTCACTATGGCATAAATGATTCTATTTGGCCCCTCTTTAACTCTTAATATTATAGTCCGACACTGTGTACGAATTGTATGTCTCTACTATTTAATAAATATGAAGTAGAATGTTTTGAAACTAATTTGGCTGGACGCTGTTGCTGTCATAGGCAGCAACAGCGCCCAGTCAGATTAGTTCAAAAATATTCAATAGCTTACCTGTATAGTTTTCTTGATATTGATAGTCAGAGAGTTCAGCGATCGATTGATCCCAACATGGGTTGATCCTTCATGTTTCTTTACACGAAATTTCGCCAAACATGGAATTGCACGAAATTTCGTGAAGCCCAAATTCATTATGTTAGACGGAGCTGATTCAGATTTGGCAGTGATTCAGAAAGCCACCGCCACAGACGACAATCACCGCCAGTACCTTTTATTTGAGAATGATTTGTCAAGTTTCAAGTTTCAAGTTTATTAAAGTACTCCCTGGTCACAATGTGACATATGGGGATTACAAAATAATAGTTAATCTTTACAGGTCTGAGTGAGATTTACCGTTAAAAGATATTATTATTATTATTATTATTATTATTATTATTATTATTATTATTATTATTCATACCAAGCTTATTGTTATCACCAGGGCTATAATATGAATATTATTGGTGTAGACATTCCTGTTATCAACATCGGTGACAGCATTATAGACAAAGACAATATAAACACATTACACATTACACATTATTAATATAAACATTATTACACAATATTTGTATAACCAATTTTAAAGTTAACCAAATTTAACAAGCATTTTATAAAAAATTAATTGTGGCATTATTGATCTAAACATTGTATATAACCATTATTGGTAGCAACGTTATTGATTAATCAGTAGTAGTAGTAGTAGTAGTAGTAGTAGTAGTAGTAGTAGAAGTAGAAGCAGAAGTAGAAGTAGAAGTAGAAGTGGTGGTGGTGGTGGTAGTGGCAGTAGTAGTAGTAGTAGTAGTAGTAGTGGTAGTGGTAGTGGTAGCGGTAGTAGTAGTAGTAGTAGTAGCAGTAGCAGTAGCAGTAGTTGTAGTGATAATTGTGTTTGAAATAATTACAATATGATATTAAAATAATAATCTCCGTATTGCAAATTGTTTAAAGATTTTCCGTATAAAGGCGCACACTTTTGTTAGAACCGACAAGTTTGTATTCGAGAGCAGTTGTCCGAATTTGTAGTGGTTTGGGCGGTTATGATAATATTTTGGAAGAAATAATTTTCTGTCATCACAGAAAAAGTCGCATAAGAATACGTAATGATACTCATCCCCGATATCGTGTTTGTCGCATAGGCTACATATTCTTTCTTCCCTGTCTAAGCCCTCCCACCTTCCCTTTTCTATAGGTAACTTATGATTACTAGTTCGAAATTTGACTAAAGTTCTTCTGTTTAATTTATTTAGCTTTCTAAGATACGGCTCTAATTTTAGTTCAGTTTTGAATATACTATATATTTTGACTTTAGGCGAGGTGGTAATTTGCCCTGACCAAGTTTGCATGTATTGGTCTTTAAGTACTTGTTTTAAATATTGTATATTAGAATTTGTTATGGTCTGCGTTTCCCAGAGGTGAGCCATTCCGACATTTTCATGTATACGTTTAACTGTGGTCAACCATTTGTATTCTGTATTGTTTTGAGTATAGTCATTGTAGATATACTTGTATAGTAAAGATGATAGCTTTGTTTCTTTGCCGTTTAGGAGTTTTTCCCAAAAATTAATTAATTTATATTTTATAGTAATTTCTAATGGAATTTGGCCTAGGTCTCTACATGCCATATAACTAGGCGTTGTTTTCGAAATATTTAGTATCCGCTTATAGAACTGTACCTGAATTTCTTCTATTGAAGTAAGATTTTCTATCCCCCAGATTTCACATCCATAGGTAAGTATTGGTATAATCATCGAGTCAAATAATTTTAGTTGGCACGTTAAGGGTAATTCAATGTTTTCTATTCGCCTGTATAGTGAGTATAGGGCTTTAGTAGCTTGTTGACTTAAGTGTTGCATCGCCTTGAGGTATCTACTATTGTGGAAAAAATGTATTCCTAAATATGTGTACATGTCAGGTATTTCGATTTGTTCACCTTCAATACTAAAACTTAGCCTTTCCCACCCCCGTTTATTGCTGCCAAAAGTTAGTATTTTTGTTTTTTCTTTATTTATCCGAAGGCTCCATACTTGGCAATAGGTCACATGTGCGTTTAGTATTGACTGCAGGTCTGAAGGGCTCTCGGCGAAAAGAACAGTGTCATCTGCATATAATAGCGCTAACAGTTTGATATAGAGATCGATGTTTTCTGTCAGAGCCAGTCCACTGCAACCAAAGCTTTCCAGGAATTCGCTGAGATCGTTTAAGTATATATTGAATAGGATTGGAGATAGATTTTCGCCTTGCCTTAACCACAAGTTACACATGAATGTTTCAGAGGCAATGCCGTTCATAAATACTTTAGATTTTATGCCTCTATACATATTACGGATGACATTTAAGATTTTCCCATTGATATTTTCTTTAATTAATTTCCCCCATAGTGCCTCCCTCCAAACTTTATCAAAAGCTTTTTCTAAATCTACAAAGACACAAAACAGTTTTTTCTTTCTTTTTTGAAAATTTCTATTAGGACATGGATTGCAAATATGTGATCGGTTGTTGAATATTTACGTCTAAAGCCAGCTTGAATTTCTTTTATTTGTTCATTTTGTTCTAAGTAATTGTCTATTCTATTAGTTAATATACTGGTAAATAATTTGGCCAGGCAGCTGACTAAGTTATAGGTCTAAAGTTATGTGGTTCCTCTGGACTGCCTTTTCCTTTGTAAATAGGTTTTATTAGTCCCTCTGTCCATGCACCTGGTACAATTCCTGTGTTGAAAACGCGATTAAAGAGCGTATGGTATATAGGAACCATAATGTTTTCAGTTGACTTAATGTATTCATTTATTATGTTATCCCCACCAGCTGCTTTATTATTTTTAAGTGAGCGTATTCCCTTTCTAATTTCCATTTCGCTTATTTCCATGTTAAGGGCGTCATTAATTGGTGTATCAGGAACTGGCTGGTCGGGAGCGTTATCTGTGTCAGTTGCATGTGCATGCTCGCTTTGCATTACAGATTTATAAAATTCAAACATATCATTAATACTAACTTTACACGGATCTGGATTTGGGTCTGAGGACGTAACAATTTTCCAATAATCTCGTGGATTGGTGCTACATAGTTGTTCTATTTTTAGTTTGAAATTTCATTTATAATTAGCAATAGCGTTATTCATATTGGATTTATATATTTTACTAGCATCAATCAGGGTATTAAGGTTTGCGATTGTTTTACTAAGTCGATAGCTGGTTCGCAACTTGTGATAACTTTCTCTTGCTATTCGACAATCCTTATTAAACCATGGGCGATTTAATATTTCTTGTTGTTAGACTGGTTTTGACGAGGCTTCACGCATCCAAATGTATTTCGAGCCGATTGTTCAAATAATGTGGCTATGCTAGCAGATGTTTCAGACACACTATAGGAAGCTATAATATTTCTGTTATCGTCGGTAATATTATCTGATGAGATGCGCAAGTTAGTATAAATTTCGTTATTTATCACATGTTCTGTATATTCTGAAGCTTTGTTTGGGTTCCATCTTTTAGGTCGTGGTTGTGCGGGTGTAATATTTGTTGCGTCAGTGCCTGAGTTGTATTCTTGGTTATTAGGAGACATTGACACTGTACATTTGGGGAATGAATAAGACACTTCGATGGCAGAGTGTATATCTGAGAGTAACGGATTATAATTCAAAACATTAAAAAGTACTGCATAATTTAAAAGTGTATAAGATGATATGACATAATCTACTACACTAACATTTTTACATGTCAGCTTCACCACCCCTTTGTCCGCACCTATTCTACCATTATAAATACACAAATTATTATACATGCAAATATTTATGAGATGCCGGCCGAAAAGGTTTACTTTATTTGTATCTTGAGTGACACGTATGGGTAAGTTTTTTACAATTAAGACACTGTCGCCTTCAATCTCTAATGTATCCCCTAATTGGTCATCATGTTCAAGAACCTCACTACGGTTACTTGTTTTGGCGTTAAAGTCTCCAATAAGTAAAAATAAGTCCGAATTTTTCATTAAAGGTGCAATTTCCTTATCAATAGATTCAAAAGCTTCGATGGATGAGTAACTAGAGCCTTCAGGTGGTATGTATACAACGCCTACTATGATATCTCTCCGAGTTTTGGTTAGTAGTTTATATATTTTAATCCATAATACATATTTATTCTCTGTTTTGATTTCTGTTATAAATTGAGCCATCTTGGTTTGAAAGAGTGCCGCAATGCCGCCTGATTTACGTTTGGCCGACGTTCTTGTTTTAAGTATAATTTTATATCCTGGTGGGAGATTGTCGAAATTATCAAATTCATTGTGTTTTGTTTCAGCTAGTCCAACAATATTGTGTTCGCTAATAAATTCCGTAATTTCGGGATAATTAAGTTTATGCTTCAGCCCACATACATTTACAAATGCGAAATTAAGCTCAATATGGCCAGTGGTGATGTTGTTTCCGATATTTAATCTACCTGCGGCATGAACGGCAACAGGTATTGCTGTAGTTTGGGGTGAGTAGATAGCAGTAGTGATACCGGTAGGGGCTATATCAGTAACATCAGTAAATGTAGGGGCAACAATAGTCGTAAGCATAGGGGCAATGGGGACAGTACGAACAGTAGAAATAATAGCAGCTGGGGCAGCAGTAGTAGTAGTAGTAGTAGTAGTAGTAGTAGTAGTAGCAGTAGCAGTAGCAGTAGCAGTGGTAGTAGTAGAGGTAGTATCAGCAACAGCAGCAGTAATAGTAGCAGTAGCAATAGCAGTAGCAGTAGCAGTAGCAGTAGTAATAGTAGTAGTATTAGTATTAGTATTAGTAGTAGCAGCAGCAGTAGTAGCAGCAGCAGCAGCAGCAGCAGCAGCAGCAGTATCAGTAGTATGTGTGGCAGCAGTAGTAGTAGTAGTACTAGTAGTAGTAGTAGGAATAGTGGCAGTTAAAGTAGTAGTGGTTGCTGACGTAATGGTTGTTGTTACAATTTTTCATTATTATTATTATTATTATTATTATTATTATTATTACTATTATTATTATTATTGTCGTCGTCCTTGTTGTTGTTGTTGTTGTTGTTGTTACAGTTTTTGCTGTTGTTGTTGTTGTTGTTGTTGTTGCCTTCTTGGTTACAAACACTGATTTGTTTATGGCTGGTGCAGTTGTCACAGTTTGCACATGCGCTATTTGCACATGCACAGTTAATTAGATGCTAGGTATGCATCAACATAACACTGGTTGGTGGTGGTGTGGCTTGTGGTGGCATGTATTGGGTATGTGTGGGATACGTGTATAGTGAGGTTTGAGTTGTTAATGGTGGGCGGTTTTGGTAGATTTGTCGATTGTACGGGTGTAAATTGTTTGACAAATCATTGTGGATGGTAGTTTGCTGTGGTTGTGCCGGTGGGTAGGGTTCTCTTGGATGGTTCGACACCTGCTAGTTTCTCCTTTGTAGCGTTTGTCTCTACCGTCACATTCATCATTCTTAAATCTAGATCACGGACAGTTTTTTCCAGATCGGACATGTCGTTCTCAAAATGTGACAATCTGCCATTAATTTCTGTGAGCGATTTATTAATGGCGCTAATGCTGCCCGTCTGCTCTGCGATTTGCTCAATTCGCGTGTAGCGGTGGCGTAGCATTATTTCAATTGAGTTAGATGGTTGTGCAGGATAAGCACGCATTTGTAGTCCCGTTTGTGTGTTCGTGGTTGTAGTTGTGGTTGGACACGATCTTCCCATATGTTCTTTACTGCCTTCGGTTAATGACACATCTGCCTCCGGCGAGAACACGGGTGCATACACGGCAAATCTCTCATCAGTGGGTAACGGGTTAATTCCCGTAACTGAACACGTAGAAGTGCTTCAGAAAACCACCGCCACAGACGACAATCACCGCCACTGAATATTTGAATTTTGTTCATTTACCTGTTTTGCCATGCAGAGAATGAAAGATATGTACTACATCATGATAGCGAGTAGAGTCAGATTTGGCGGTGCTTCAGAAAGCCACCGCCACAGACGACAGTCACCGCCGCAGAATATTTGAAATTTGGCGGTGCTCCAGAAAGCCACCGCCACAGACAACAATCACCGCCAGTGCCTTTTAGTTGAGAATGATTTGTTAGTGCTTCAGGAGACCACCGCCACAGACGACAATCACCGCCACTGCCTTTTATTTGAGAATGATTAGTCAGTGTTTCAGGAAACCACTGCGACAGACGACAATCACCGCCACTGAATATTTTAATTTTGTTTATTTACCTGTTGTGTAATGCAGAGAATGAAAGATATGTAATACATCATGATAGAGAGTAGAGTCAGATTTGGCGGTACTTCAGAAAGTCACTGCCACAGACGACAATCACCGCCAATACCTTTTATTTGAGAATGATTTGACAGTGTTTCAGGAAACCACCGCCACAGACGACAATCACCGCCATTAAATATTTGAAATTTGGCGCTGCTCCAGAAAGCCACCGCCACAGACGACAATCACCGCCAGTGCATTGTAATTGAGACTGATTTGTCAGTGCTTCAGGAAACCACCATCACAGACGACAATCACTGCCACTGAATATTTGAATTTTGTTTATTTACCTGTTTTGCAATGCAAAGAATGAAAGATATGTAATACATCATGATAGAGAGTAGAGTCAGATTTGGCGGAGCTCCAGAAAGCCACCGCCACAGACGACAGTCACCGCCGCAGAATATTTGAAATTTGGCGGTGCTCCAGAAAGCCACCGCCACAGACAACAATCACCGCCAGTGCCTTTTAGTTGAGAATGATTTGTTAGTGCTTCAGGAGACCACCGCCACAGACGACAATCACCGCCACTGCCTTTTATTTGAGAATGATTAGTCAGTGTTTCAGGAAACCACTGCGACAGACGACAATCACCGCCACTGAATATTTTAATTTTGTTTATTTACCTGTTTTGTAATGCAGAGAATGAAAGATATGTAATACATCATGATAGAGAGTAGAGTCAGATTTGGCGGTACTTCAGAAAGTCACTGCCACAGACGACAATCACCGCCAATACCTTTTATTTGAGAATGATTTGACAGTGTTTCAGGAAACCACCGCCACAGACGACAATCACCGCCATTAAATATTTGAAATTTGGCGCTGCTCCAGAAAGCCACCGCCACAGACGACAATCACCGCCAGTGCATTGTAATTGAGACTGATTTGTCAGTGCTTCAGGACACCACCATCACAGACGACAATCACTGCCACTGAATATTTGAATTTTGTTTATTTACCTGTTTTGCAATGCAAAGAATGAAAGATATGTAATACATCATGATAGAGAGTAGAGATTTGGCGGAGCTCCAGAAATCCACCGCCACAGACGACAATCACCGCCAGTACCTTTTATTTGAGAATGGTTAGTCAGTGCTTCAGGAAACCACCGCAACAGACGACAATCACCGCCACTGAATATTTGAAATTTGGCGGTGCTCCAGAAAGCTACTGCCACAGACGACAATCACCGCAATGCAGAGAATGAAAGATATCTAATACATCATGATAGAGAGTTTAATAAAGTTCACATAAATGCAGAGGCCGGTTTGACCATTAGAGTTAATGTAAAAATAATTCTACTGTAAATATACTTTAGAATTATTTTGAGTTCTTTACTGGTAAAACCGGCCTATGCAGTGGTCATAAGGAATGTCGATTTGCAGACCAAGAGTAGAGTATTGTAGAAATTTTATCACTGGAATGACTCGATTACCATGCCAGAATTCAAGTTGTAAATTTCCAAAGTACTCTTCTCTTGCTCTACAAATGGACATTCAATAAGCAAATATTTAATTACATTACCAAATCGTGGCCATTAAAGTGTTAAATACTTAGAATGCAGTACATATTTCTACTCTAAATGTATATTGAATGAAACAGCTGTATGGATGGTGGTCTGCTAAACGTGGGATATAAACAACAAGCATTGTCCGTACGCGGATCTGACTGCAAAGTCTAGGTGCAGAGTATCTATTGTCACATTTGATGATTTCTGGAACACACATTTGACGTGGCATAGGCTGGGAATTTATACATGCAGCTTGGAAATTTAGTTACCCGTATATGCATATCTCAGAAGGCATGCATATCCTGATTTAATGACGTAGTTTTTTAAAATGCTGATCTTTCTAAAACGGCGTAGGATTTTTTGAGGTTTTCCTGCACCTCATCCTGCTCATTGTACATGTAACTGACACTCTGTTGCAGTAGCTCACAATAGGACCTGCAAAATAAAGGATAGATATGTTGAATCAAATTAGTATCACCCCATACCCTTTCAGGTCCAAGTACATTATTGCCCTATTTAATTTTACAAAAGCAATTTTACACATCAACGCTTTAAGCCTTGAAATTGCAGGGTTTCAATCTCAATACAGGAAAGGTGTTGAATAACTTGAAACTAAGTTATCAATAACCTATTATAGTCATATACATGTATGCAGCAACGGTTGACGGGCAAATTAGATTCAAAATATTTAACAGACAATACTACTCATTATTAGCTCACAGCTACATGTAGAAAATTTTAGCCAACTATCTTTAAACGTGATGGTAAACCCTTTTTTTTTTTTATAAACAAGAGGCCCAAGGAGCCTGTATCGCTCACCTGGCATTATCGGCCACTGGCATAATCGAACAAAACGAGATGACAATTGGAAAAATTTAACAATCAAATTTCTGTGAAGAAGGTTTAAAATTGGCTCAGTGGTTAATAACTAGTCTTTGTATGATTTTCTCAGAAATTTGCAAAAAATACATGTCTAAAAAAAAAAGCTAAATTCTGATTAATTCATGAACATGTGTTTTTGACATATCATATTTCAGCCTGATTCATTCAGCGGTTCTGAAGAAGTTCTTTTCGCGAAAGTTATGTCACGCAAGATGGCCGCCAAACCATTTGGCAAATCAAGTTCCCTCGAACAAACTTGGTCCAGCCCTTGCCCAATACCATATTTCATGAGGTTTGCATCGATCTCCATTGTGGTTTGGAAGAATCCAAGAAGGCCACCGGCCAAGTCGGCTGATCGTCTTCCTTTGAACAAACTTGTACGCCTATGAAATAAGGATGCTTCCTGTTAAATATAGTTGAAATCGGCACATCGGTTCTCGAGAAGACATTTTAAATTTCCCATTGCTTTAGTATGGGAGTTGTTGGCGGGAAAATGATCAAAGATGGCCACCAAACCGTTTATCCGACAGCTTCGACAATGGCAAATTTGAGATCAGAATTCCCCCACAAATATATAAAACCAATTTCGGCTTTTCAAAATCCATCAAATTAAAAAATCTGATATGCCGCCAAACACGCTAGATTTTGATTGGCCCACAGCGGCCATCGTTTTTTTACGGATCACCTTCCTTTGAAGAAACTTAAATGACCCTTAGTCACTAATATCTCACAAATTTCGGTCCGACCCCTTCAGCGATTCTGGAGATGTAATTTCGCAAAATCTAGGTCATCCAAGATGGCCGCCAAACCGTTTGGTCAATCAAGTTCTCTTGAACAAAGTTGGCTTACCTCTTGCCCTAGATGATGTTTCGTGAGTTTTGAATCGATTCCCCAAGCAGTTTCCTCAAGACGTTTCTAAAAATCGACCGAAATCCAAAATGGTCACCGACCCAATTGGCCGGTCGGCTTCATTTGAACAAATGTGTGCCCTCAAATATAATTGAAATCGACCCAGTATTTCTCGAGAACACATTAAAAATTTTCCATTGCTTTAGTATGGGAACTTTTGACTGGGAAAATGACCCAAGATGGCCGCCAAACCGTTTACCCGACAGTTTCGAAAATTGTAAATTTGAGATCAGAATACTCAAAAACACAAAACCAATTTCGGCCTCAAAATCCATCAAATAAAAGAATCCAATATGGCCGCCAAATACGCTATATTTTGATTGGCTCACTGCTGCCATGTTTTTTGACGGATCTACTTCCCTTGAACAAACCTTAATGGCGCTTAGTCCCTAATCATATCTCCCAAATTTCGGACCGATCCCTTCAGCGGTTCTGGAGAAGTCCTTTTCGCTAAAACTAGGTCAAGCAAGATGGCCGCCAAACCATTTGACCAATCAAGTTCACTTGAACAACCTTGGTTCAGCTGTTGCCCTAGATCACATTTCACGAGGTTTGCCTCAATCCCCCAAGAGGTTTCGGAGAAGATTTTTAAAGACGTTTCTAAAAATTGGCCAAAATCCAAGATGTCCACCGGCCAAATTGGCTGACCCACTTCGTTTGAAAATTTGGATTCCAATGCCCCAAGGATGCTTCCTACCAAATATAATTGAAATTGGCCCAGTGATTCTTGAGAAGTCATTAAAGAAAAAGTTGATGGATGACGGGCGGACGCACACACGATGGATGGTCGCCACGGCATAAACTCACTTCGCCTTTCAGGCCAAGTGAGATAAAAATGGCGTATGCCATTCGAAAGAAGGTGCATTAAGCTAGGATTGCAAGTTTGTCACAATACTAGGTTAAGTGTCTACAAGTGACTGCTGGATTGCAGCTTTTTCTGAAGTCGTATGCCATACCAAAAAGCTGCATTAAGGTAGAATTGCAGCTTTTTCCGTATCGTGCATGACATATGGTAAAGGCGTCACCCAGTTGTAAAATTATATGTATCAACGACGTAGTCTGCCTTCTAGCGCATCCATTTTGAGTCATGAAAGCATCCACCATAAAAAGATGCAATGGCTAAATGCATTAGCATACTGCATATATTGGGACATCAAATACAAATCCATTATATAGCCTTGAATTCTCAGCCTACATATATCAGACTATTGATTTAAAATAGAGATCTCGGATTAACTTAACAAACGATGTTGGATCATTCCGCACCCCACCCCAAAACATCTTATGCTAAAAACATAGATTTAAAATGACTTCTCCAGAACCGCTGGCCCGATTTCAATTATACAGGGTTTGTACACCTTTCTGTGTTTAAAATTCCATGACATTTCTTGACCGAAAGTGGCATATTCCATGACCTCCAAGAACTAATCTCCGGAAATAAATGATGACTGACAAAGCATTACGTCGATCAATTTCCCTTGAACAATATTACTTCAGCTGTTTCCCTAGATAACCTGTCATGAGTTTTGAATTAATCCCTCAAGCTGATTCGGAAAAGAAGATTTTAAAGACATTTAAAAAATCCAAGATGGTCGCCAGGTAAATTATCGACCAGCTTCATTGGAACAAACCTGTATCTCTATGGCCCAAGTATGCTTTCTGCCAAATATACTTGAAAGCGGCCTAGTGGTTCATTTTAAATTCCATATTGCTTTAGTACATTGGGAGTTTCTGGTTGGAAAATGATCCATGATTGCCACTAAACAGTTCATCCGCCAGCTTCGAAAATGGCAGATTTGAAATCAGAATACCCAAAAACCTATATTAAGCCAATTTCGGCATCAAAATCTGCCAAATAAAAAAATCCAATATGGCCGCCAAACACGATACATTTTGATTGGCCCGTGGCGGCCATGTTTTTCGATGGATCAACTTCCCTTGAACAAACTTAATTGCCCTAAGTCCCTAATCAAATCTCCCAAATTTCAGCCTGATCCCTTCAGCGGTTCTGGAGAAGATTTCTTTCGGAAAACCTAGGTCATCCAAGATGGTGTATAACGTAAAATTCACTTATCCAGACCATTGCTACTTTTCGGTATTCAGAGAAATATCCGGATTTTCCTAGGATGTAGTACGTCATACAGCTACATGTACAACAATTTAGCCAACTATCTACATCTATAAAATTTATTGGCGAGGTGTGGGTGGATCTTAGCTAGAGATGGGCGGGGCATGGCTAAAATGGGAAGGTCCATTCATTAATGCACCTTTCAGCATGTCAAACAATGTCTATGTTTATTTTGGAAAGAGTGTTGCTGTAAGCTGTTGATGTCCTTAGACAGAATAAATGCAACCTATATTACATAGCATCTAAAGATATCACCAACTTTAAAAAATAATTGTAAATGAACCTTTCCAGTTTATCCATCCATCATGAGACGTCGTAATCAACTACGTGACGTGGAAGATGGCGTCATAATCAACTACAGTATGAATGAATCGATTTAGTCCGTCTTAAATGCTTAATAGTCCGACACATTGTGCGAATTGTGTCTTTACTAGTCCGTGGGCTGGAGGGGCCCACCTGGATAACCCCCCCCCCTCTAATTGACGAAACTATATTTTTCTAACAGCTTTCGATGTCCTCTTTAAGATTATGTATGTTAACATGTGATAAACTGGGACTCAATATGGGTTTTGATGCATTATATTAGAGCTAATACCCACAGTGAAGCAGACCATATTAAGGGGTATGGGTATTAAAAACTGAGATATCTTTTGATAGAATCATTGCAGATTGGTGATCGACCACTCAAAATGTTGCTTATAGTATCGTCCTAACGGAACATTCTAGTTTTAACAGCTTAAGATTGATCAAAAGGCACCGTTTGACAAATATATTGAGTAAAGATTTACTCATTTAATAGAATATTGTTACTATGACAACTGACAGCATGGCATTCATTGTAAATTAATTAAGTAGATTTTGATAGAATCGTTGTAGATTGGTGATAGACCACTCAAAATGTTGCTTATAGTATCGTCCACGATTGCATATGGTTTCCATGCAAATAAGTTTCATAATGAGGTCAGCAGAGGTCAAAAGGTCACAAATCTTCGCCACAGCTTAAAATCTAGAAACTGTATATTGCTATCACTGACCATGCACTGGTAAAGGAACATTCTAGTTTTAACAGATTGGGATTGATTGAAAGGAACCATTTGACAAATATAACTCGTAAAAGATTTCTCATTTAATAGAATATTGTTAGTATGACAACTGACAGAATAGCCAATTTTTTAGAATCGATGAAAAATGTAATCATTGTAAACTAAACATGAAATGAGCATATCATCGAATCGAAATTGTGTAAAGTAATTGCTTTACATATAGATGGATTTTATATGCTAATCAAGCAACAAATACGGCATCAGGAGTAAAAAATCAAAGAAGTAAGATGTAATTAGAAAGCATTTGATCAATAACAGAATATGCCACTGTAAAAGAGTGTCTAAGAATGTCCAAAAAGGCATCAGAAGATGTTGGGCAGAAATATGCCATAAGGACCTTTGATCTAGGCGTGTGCATGAAAGCTTAGTCTATCATATGGAAAGGCCCAGACTACTACAAGGAGCATATAGTTATAATTGGTACTTTACATTTGGCATGCGCCTATATGAAAATCATATAGGAAAGAAGATGAGTGGATTTGGATTCACTGAGATTCTACTAGAATCTGGCCTTGTGTCTTTCGGATCGATTAAAGGTGTGCTGTTTGGTGTGAATTATAGTCGGGCCATCTACTGCCACAAAGCAATGGCTGAAAGTCTTGAACGATTGCTACTCTACAAATACCATTCTACGAAAGGGTCCGATTATTAGAGAATTTGCCACCAAATTCATTGGCAAAAGTAACCACATTATTGGAAGTAAGAACCAAAGAGAATTTCAAACTATTGGCGAATGATACAGCATTTCATTCAAATCTAAATGACTACTCAGACTTGCGACTGCGAGTTAGCAATGGCCAATTAGGTAAGACTGCCCAGTTTTGGTTATCTTACATGGACCATGTTTGGTTGGTGTGGTCTCTCCTAAATGCAGTTAAGACAAACAATTACTATTGGTACGGACCATGTCGCAATCGAATGGCTGACCTGTTCTTTAGTTTTGATGGGCAGAATTATGCTAGGTATCTTACCTACTTTTCTGTTTTCTTGGCAAGCAAAGAAGAATCATACCCTGGAGCAACGGAGCTGATTAAGTTAGGTGCTATAAGTTTTGTAAGATCCGCAATGCCTGGAAATTTGTGAGTAGTATATAAAACAATCGAGAAGACATTCATGAAGCACGCAAATTCGCATGCATGAGCAGGAGGAAGCATGACTAGCCTATCTGTTATCTTGAATAACTATGATGCACATCGACGTTGGTGAAAGACGGCATATGAATGAGCAAGATATGACAGACGAGACAGATAGGAACAATAGACATTGGGATGCTGTTAAAACTAGAATGTTCCTTTACTGGTGCTTGGTCGGTGATAGCAACACGCAGTTGCTAGATATTAAGCTGTGCCGAATATTTGTGACCTTTTGACCTCTGTCGATCTCATTGTGAAACCGATTTGCATGTAACCCATATGCGATCGTAGACGATACTATAAGCAACATTTTGAGTGGTCGATCACCAATCTAGAATGATTCTATCAAAAGATATCTCAGTTTTTGATACCCCTACCCCTTAAAACGGTCTGCTTCACTGTGGGTATTAGCGCTAATATAATGCATCAAAACCCATATTGAGTCCCAGTTTATCACATGTTAACATACATAATCCTAAAGAGGACATCGAAAGCTGTTAGAAAAATATAGTTTTGTCAATTAGTGGTGGGGAGGGGGTGGGGGGGGGGGGGGGGTATCCAGGTGGGCCCCTCGAGCCCACGGACTATACTATTTGATAAACATTCTGTCGAATATTTTGAAACTAATTTGTCTGGGTGTTGTTACTGCCATAGGCAAACTAGTTTCAAAATATTCAACAGGTTACCTGTATAGTTTTTTGGAAATTGATAGTCAAGGAGTTCAGGGCTGGATCGATCCCAACACAGACAAAGTGTGGGTGGAGCTTAGCTAGGGGTGGAGCTTAGCTAGAGATGTCGGGGCATAGCTAAAACTGGAAAGTAATGTATCCCACATACGCGTACACCGTTTTAAAATGCGCTCGCCGTACATCGGTAAATGTATTGATCAGGACTGGTGTAACTATAACTTGTAACTGTAACTGAATGTAACTTAGTTACATTTTTCATGTAACTGAAGTAACTTGTAACTGAAGAATTTTTTCAGTTACAGTAACTGAAATGTAACCAGTTACATTGCAAAAGTAACTGAAATTTCAGTTACTTTTCAGTTACAATCCACTTACATTTCAAACTTTTCTAATAGATTTATTAAAATTTTCTCAATTTGCAGCATAGCTACTCTTATACATGTGCCACTCCAATATCACAATTTCATTGTAATCATTCATCTAAGCTGTTGAATAGATTGAAGCTAATTTGACTGGAAGATGTTGATGCCATGGCCAGCAACTTTATAAGTCTTTATTTCCAGGTATCAGTGATATCTATTTTTGAAATTTACCATAGGAATAATTGGCTTGAGTATTAGGCCAGTCATTCCAGTGGTAGATTTTCAAATATTAATCCTGTAGCCTGTAAAATAGATTTGCCAGGCCAAAGGTTTGATTTTCTTGACCAATCTTGACCATTAAAGGGTTATTCTATATTTGCATGTGATATTTACAACATGCTATTATTCTCAAAATATGCTTGTTTTCAATTTTAATCTGACTGAATGTTATTAATACATCAGGCAGCGATAACTTTAATCACATTCTTATACAGCTTTTGCATCAAGCTACCATAGATACAGGTTGTTTACTAAATCATTAGAGAATTAAGTTACCCTTTAAGGCTCAAATTTGTTAAATGAAAATTTTAGTTTTCTCATAGTAAATATCCATTTGTAGACCATGAGTTTATTTTAGAAAATTTACCACTGAAATGACTGGCTTGGTTATTGAGCCAGTCATTCCAATGGCAAATTTTCAAAAGTAATCCTATATTTGTCTGGAAATGGACATTTCTCAACATCACTGCAAAAGTTGTTTGTTTAGCTTTAGTGTTAAAGGGTTAAAAGGATTAAAAACACCAAATGTTGAATTGTAAAGAAAGTTAAGATCTGCCACAGTATGTGTTAACAGCATGTCCTGTTCTTTTCTTTATATGCTATTGATTAGGCCAGCTTAGGACGTCATTGCTCAGCAATTATACTCAGGCTAAGGTCAATTCACATAAGTGTGCTGATAAAGATCAAAGGACAATGCCATTGATAAAAGTCAAGCCATCAACCATTTTGGTATAGCAGACAAATTTATAAAGGCTGTAGAATGAAACTAGTATACTGGAACGCTGTTGAATATTTTGACTCTAATTTGACCTGAAAAAAACTGTTTCTGCCATATGAAGCAACATCTTTTGAAAGTAAAATTTGTCTAAAGTACTCAACAGAAACATTTAAATTGCTACTTTAAATTATGCATACAATAAAGCTGATGGACATTTTGAAGCTAATTTCACTGGAAACTGTTATATTGGCCCATGGTAAAAACGGTGGATTATCTTACTGTAGAAAGAAAGGCCATGCTCTAAGGAAATATGTTGAACATTTTGAAACTAATTTTACTGAAAGATCTTGATACCTATGACAGCAATCCTTTCAGTCAAATTTGTTTCAAAACATTCAACCAAATATTTCTTACAATAAAATTAATGTTTGTTATTTGGCTTGCATCGTTGAAATGGTTAGAGGAAGAAATATGTATGCACATTTTTACAATGAAAGCATCTTATTATTTTAGAAACAAGTTGAATGAAATTTTTTAATTGCATATGGCAGCAATAAAATTCAGTCAAATTCATTGAACAATTTTCAGCAGGTTTTATATTTTATACCTGAAATAGATTCAGTTCAGTCAGCATATTATAGCAGTGGTTATAGTAGTATTTTGTTTCTACTATATTTCTCAAATTGGTTGACTACATTACAGTTTGTATGATGACTTTCATATTCACTTAGTCCTTCATAATAATTATCAGACAAAGTAACTAATGTAACTGAAATGTAACTTTAGTTACATTATGCAAAGTAACTGAAATGTAACTAGTTACATTGCTCAACAAATGTAATTGTAACTGTAACTGACATAGTCCAATGTAACTATAACTGTAACTAGTTACATTTAAATATAACTGACCTCAGGCCTGGTATTGATGCATTCAGCTTTCAGCTGTGAGGATGAAGTCTTTAGATCTACATTATATATAATATCTATAATATATATATCTCAAATTCTCATTTCATATACACATACACCTAGCAAAATGCCAAACATCTGTCAAATCTTGACGCACGCACACACGCACGCACGCACGCACGCACGCACGCACGCATATATATATATATATATATATATATATATATATATATATATATATATATATATATATATATATATATATATATATATATATATATATAGATATAGATAGATAGATAGATAGATAGATAGATAGATAGATAGATAGATAGATAGATAGATAGATAGATAGATAGATAGATAGATAGATAGATAGATAGATAGATAGATAGATAGATAGATAGATAGATAGATAGATAGATAGATAGATAGATATTATATCCCTGCGGTGTTGATGCACGTTTGAGCTCAAATTCACATTTTATATACACATACACCTAGCAAAATACCAAACATATTAAGCGCGGTGACCATAGTCATAACGATAATAGTTAATGTCAATTCACACAAACACGCCATATTGTCAGCATCTTAAATCGGTAACAAAGAATATGAACTTAAAGATATTCAACATAAAACCATGTCTAATCAAAAAATCCTGCAAGCTATAATGTTAACTTCGTTAGGTACCGCTTACAACGCTGACCCTAATTCTATTCATCTTCAGTGATCACAACAAGCTTTCCAAGGTGGTGGCAATCACAACTCAATCACCCCAGTTTCCACGCACCTCCCTAGCTTTCAAGTCAAACAAGATGGGTAACTAACTAAGTAGATATCGCGAGGCAATTGGACTCTTTAACCCTTTTAACACTCATATCAGCCGACAACGGCTTCTGCAGTGGTCTTGAGATATGTCCATTTGCAAAACAAGAGAAGATTATTTTTGAAAATTTACCACTGGAATGACTGCAGTGGTAAATTTTCAGAAATTTATCTCCAGCACGGATTTCATACAACATGATAGTTGTATGTGTGACGTGGTTACAAGGCGTGTCTTATCGTGCTTCTTCTCAGACAAAGATACATTTTGTTTAAACCAAAATACCAAAAATGCGTCATAATTTTATTACTCTATATCCCTGATAATGCAGGTTACTGGGTGGGTACTGAACTACACCAGCTGCAATATATTGCTGGATTGATCCAGCATAAGCTGCATTATCAGGAACGGTATCATGACACCCCCTTGCCCCGCCCATTCAACTATTCACATCTTCTCCAAATAGTTTACATTGTAGTTCTTTCACCATACATGCTTTTCATACACTAGGTAGCTGACTAGCGAATCAGGAGAAGAAAGGTTATATGTACAAGCGGAATCGAGATATATATATATATATATTTATATATATATATATATATATATATATATATATATATATATATATATATATATATATATATATATATATATATGTGTGTGTGTGTGTGTGTGTGTGTGTGTGTGTGTGTGTGTGTGTGTGTGTGTGTGTGTGTGTGTGTGTGTGTGTGTGTGTGTGTGTGTGTGTGTGTGTGTGTGTGTGTGTGTGTGTGTGTGTGTGTGTGTGTGTGTGTGTGTGTGTGTGTGTGTGTGTGTGTGTGTGTGTGTGTGTGTGTGTGTGTGTGTGTGTGTGTGTGTGCGCTCTCGCGCGCGCGCGTGCGTGCGTGTACTGGCATGCTTCCCTATTCTGGATGTAAAGGGCCATGCCCCGCCCATCTCTATCTAAGCTCCGCCCACACCTCGCTCGTGTTGTGATCGATCTAGCGATCTCTGAACTTCCTGACTATCAATTTCCAAAGACCTATACAGGTAAGCTGTTGACTATTTTGAAACTAATTTGACTGTGTGCTGTTGCTGCCGATGGCCCAGTCATATTAGTTTCAAAATATTCAACAGCATGTCCATTAAATAGTAAAAACATACAATTCGTACAACGTGTCAGACTATTAATCGTTAAATACGGGCATAATCGAATCATTCATGACGTCATGATTATGACGTCAGCATCCACGTCGCTTAGTTGAATATGACGTCATATGATTGAGCTAGGAAATGGATTCATGAATTGGATCAAAGCTGTAATCAATCTTGGGAATTTGTTACATTAAAGGGATCCTATTCTCATATCAAATGTTGTATTACATAAATAGAGTATGGTTTATAGATTCCATATCATTCATATCCTGTAACATTCCCGTGTCTGTATCACAATTATCTGCCTTGTAAAAGTTGAACAGTGATCGCCACCATTTTGTCTCCTCAAGCGATAGTGTGTGATGTCATATTAGTGCCAATGCATTACATTCTTTATTATGTAATACTCATCTCGGCAGCAACAACATCCAGTCAAATTAGTTTCAAAATATTGAACAGCTCACGCGTATGATTGATTTTATACCATATTGCCAAACTATAGCTGGATCCTCTATGACTAAGGCCCGCGTGAGCTATTCCGCTCACGTGTTCTCGCAAGCTTTTCCGCTCACGGGTTTGTCTATTTCCATGTGGGCGAGTTTACCAGCGAATCCGGCTGTTTTCCTAGCGTAGACAAGCGAATTTCAGGCGCTAGTTCTGCATATTTTTTATCAATTTTTGCTTTCCTACACACTACATGCGTCATGTCGCAAAAGTACAGAGGCCAGGTCCTGAAGCTGAGCTTTAAAAAACAGGAGCAGTTAATTGATCTGGTAGAACAATATCTGCACCCAATATCTGTGCACTCTTTTTTAGTTTGTCAACCGCATTAACTGCATCATACGAATGCGAGTTCTTTGTCTCTTGCGCAAATAATACAGAAGCTGACTCTTGTATGGCATCATTATTGCATGTAAATCTTCACACATTTAAACGCCACAATTACTAGATAACCTGCTTATCAGGTTACACGCATGCGTACAAGATCAACATACATAACAAGCACGCGTGTCAGCGGCACGGACAAGCGCCAATGGAAATGTATATATAGGAAATGCACTAGACCGACTTTTCTGCTCGCAGAAAAGTCGCGAACTGCGCGACTTGTTTTTAAGCGAGAAAATTTCAGAGCGCTGAAAAGCTCCCATGGAAATGGTTCTATCTAAATGCACTGGGTTGACTTTTCTGCTAGCAGAAAAGCGCGCATACAAGCTTACATGGAAAGCGGCACTAAGTGTATATACCGAGGCAGACACGCTAAGTTTTTTCTGATTGTTTGAAAAGAACATCATGACAGCCATCATATGCTGTTGAAATGCATCAACATTTAGCTACTAATGCTTGAATACATATTTCGTTGTCGGCATGATAAAAAGCTAAAAAGGAATGGATTACGGGTGGCAACTTCTATCACCTGACTGGTTAGTATAAGATAAGGTGATATTTCCTTTACGTGTTAGCAGTAGGGCATTAAGACCCTTGGGTCTCATTTGTCTCACACATTGCAATGCACTTAATGCGTGTTGAAGTAGCTGGATCAGCTCTAGCTATGCACTGCCCATTTCTAGCTACGCTCTACCCACATTTAAGCGTGTTGCAATCGATTTGAAATCTTAATTCCAAGAATCTAAATTGCAAGGTAGCTATCCAGGTAATCTGTTGAATATTTTGAAACTAATTTTACTGTTGGCTGCTGTTGCCTATTGTTATCGCAACAACAGCTCACAATCAAATTAGTTTCAAAATATTCAACAAAATGTTTATTAAATTGTAAATCCATCAAAGACAATACAATTAGTTCACTCGATGGACTTTTCGATGCTCATGACGGAGTAATAATACATCATTTTGATTGTGACGTCAGCTAACCCGTACCTTATTTGATTATGACGTAAGAAACTTGAGAGGAAGCGTTATATTTTTCTTTCTATACCTCAGATGTCTCTTAGTTAATCTGTGATTTATCACAGATTATCATGATTATTGTTTTCTCTCAGGATCTTTATTAGTCTGCGTGCACGAAGTGCACGCTGGCTACTGTTCTAACAATGGTTCTCTCTTTATTCAACTTCTTACTATTCATCCCGGTCACCTTTTTGCCACCTATCTCCTCATACAGCTTCCACCAGATCAGGTCCAAACGTGAGACACTTCTAGTACTCCATAGGACCTATGGTGCTATTACATTTTTTTTGGATCAACCAAAGGGTTTTCGAGCTAGCCAGCATAGGTATTGCTCAGACATGGCTAAACCCCTACTCACCAATCAATCTAATCAACATGCATCATCACACATTTATTGACAGACAGACTAATCCATAAAGGAGGTGGACTAGGTATCTACATAAAAGATCACTTACAATACAAGATGCGGAAAGACTTGCCAATGATTAAAGAGTATATCGAAACTATTTTTTTAATAGAAATATCCACTGACAAAGTCAAAAACAAAATTGTTGGTGTATTACACAGACCTGGAAGTGATAATCTAAAATTCATAGAAACACTAAACAAAACTTTACAAACTATTCATACTGAAAATAGCATATATTATGGGTGATTATAATGCCGATTTATTAAAACAGAACTGTTTTTGCACTCAAAACTTATTAAATCTACTTTGCACTTTCGGCTTTTATCCAGTAATTACCAAACCAACAAGAGTTCACTGCTTCTATAATTGACAACATCTTCACAAATAGTACTGTAGAAGGTAATCTTCAAGGCATTTTCGTAACTGATATATCTAACCATTTACCTATGTACTATATAGAAACAGCTAAAACTAGACAGAAATCATTTGTGAAAGAGACAGTAACTAGTAGAGATTATTTAAAAAAATGTAAACAAGATGGCTGTTGTAGACCTGGAATACAGTATTTGAAAGACAATCATGTGAAAATGCCTACAATACATTCCACAGTATATGCACACAAATTTATGAACACAGCATTTCGCTAAAAAGTTTAAAAAAATTAAAAGTAATCCTACCAAACCCTGGCTAACTAGAGGATTGATGGCTGCCTGTCACAAAAAGAACAAATTATATCTAAATTTCATCAAAATTCCAACGAAGTATAATGAAACACAATTCAAGAAATATTGAAACAACTTAAATCAAATAATTAGAATAGCCAAAATTCATTATTACAAAAATAAATTTAATGCAGAGAAACATGATATAAAAGAAACTTGGAAACTTATAAAGACACTATTAAAACAAACAGAACAGTAAATCAGAATCATCAAGATTCATATACAACAACAAGGTCATATCTGATTCTCATGAAATTGCAAATAAATTTAATGAATATTTTATGAACATTGGAATAAATTTGTCGAAGAAAACTAAAACTAATTCAGATGCTAGTATACAAGATTATCTGACAGGCGACTATCAATCTTCTATTTTCTTAAATTCCACTGATACAGAGGAGTTCTTAAAAACTAATGGCAATTAACCCTAGCAAGAGTGCTGGAATTGATAATTTTAAATAGAAATTATTCAAAACTGTACCTCACAAATACTAACCCCACTAAATCATATTTGCAATTTATCCCTAGCCCAAGGTGTGTTTACGATTAAATGATTAAAAGCAGCACTCGTGGCACCTATATACAAGCAAAAGACTTCTCTGATTCACAAAATATCGGCCAGTCTCAGTACTCCCACCTTTCTCGAAGCATTTAAAAAGACTATTATAATCGCCTAGCTAAAAACCTAAACAAACACTATAATTTATCAATCATTCGACATTGCTTGCTCTTATAGATACAATAGAAAGAATCTCGGACTCTCTTGAAAAAAAAGGAACATATATTAGGAATATTTTTTAATCTTTCAAAAGCTTTTGATACCATTGATCATCACATTCTAGCACAGAACCTATCATACTATGTGATTAGAGGTGTTGCACTTGATTGGCTTCAAAGTTATTTAACCGATCGAGTGCAATGTGTGCAATATAATGGAGTACTTTCTGAGAGTGGTAAGCTGGTCTGTGGTGTTCCTCAAAGATCAATGCTTGGCCCTCCGTTGTTTTTATTATATATGAATGACCTACCTAAAGTCTGTAACCACCTATCCTTAATACTGTTTACAGATGATACCAATGCATTCTGCAACAATACCACTATAGATACCTTTTACAAAAATGCAAACGAAGAAATGGAAAAGCTAATAGAATGGTTTAATGTAAATAAATTATCGTTAAATCTTAGTAAAACAAATTATATCCTATTTACGAATATGAAGAAATCAAAAAGTACCAAACTCCCACAAATTAAGATAAATAATCAAGAAATACATGAGGCCCAATTTGTCAATTTCTTAGGTGTATATTTGGATAAAAACCTTAATTGGGAGAAACATATAGATATTATAGCAACTAAGGTTGCAAAGATCATTGGTATCATGTGTCGACTCTTAAGCTTACTTGCCACACAACCTTTTAAAAACACTTTATAGCACACTAATACTCCCACAAATCACATAATGTAACACCATATGGACTAATACATATCAATCTAAACTCACAAGTGGAAAGCTTGGTTCACCTGATTCGGGGCGAAATTCCCTCTCAGAAACTCCGATATTGTGATTGGTTCGTGAGGTATCCTAATTTTTACATCACACACAAGGAGTATAGACCCTCGATAGGCGCCTATTTTGATAGCCTTCATAAGGGGCGTGGCTGCCACCAATAATAGGAGTGTCACGTGAGATGGCTAACAACCTATCAAAATCGCCACCTACCGAGGGCCGGTTTTTCAGTCTTAATGGTTGCATGTAACTCCTCTATCTTATGACTCCTCCAACCCTAAGAAGGACTGAATACTGAAATAGTTGATGTGAACGCTTTGGCTGTCTGTGAGCAAGTGATGTTGGAGATAACTTGTTGAGGGCTAACTGAGATTGAGCTGTCAATCATTTTTCAATGCTCACTTCTGAATGGTGCTCGGTAGGCGCCACTTCTGATTGGCTGTCAGAATCTTATGGAAATGCTCTGCTCAGTAGGCGCCACATCTGATTGGCTGTAAGAATCTTATAGAAATGCTTTGCTCAGTAGGCGCCACTTCTGATTGGCTATCAGAATCTTATGGAAATGGTCTGCTCGGTAGGCACAACTGATTGGTGTTCAGTAGATGCGTTGTGTTAATGAGCTCTTTGTTGATTTATGTAAAGATCTAAAAATAGATTTGAGGTTTTCCCAATCATTTTGGCGCCCGGTCAGAATGTTTCCAGCTTTTTTTGCAACAGTGTTTAGATTTTGGTGCCCTGTCAGAATGATTGATTGTTTCCCGCTCTTTTTGCAGCGTTTTTTTACATTTTGGTGCCCTGTCAGAATGATTGATTGTTTCCTGCTCGTTTGCAGTTGTGTTTAGGTTTTGACGCCCTGTCTGAATGATTGATTGTTTTTCACTCTTTTTAATGTGTTTGCATTTTGGTGCCATTATGCTTGATGGTTGTTTCTCATTGCAAGTGCTCATTAACAGATTTTAAGACAGCAGAAATTTGTAAAAATGTTAGTTCATGTTCTGATGTAATAGAAATATCTTGGCTGTAACACTTCCCCTTTAATATTAACCAAATTACAAAATGTACATAACCGTTCATATACCAAAAATAAAGACTTGAAATAATGTTTACAATTCTCAAGTTACAACTTTCTAGTTTTCTCCCCATCGCTAGGTAATTGTTCCAGTAATTTAAGGTCATTTCTACAACGATGTTTTCCAGCACTTGTATACAACCTCGGTTTTCTGACCCTAACTAATACCAATTCATGTCAGAAAATTAAATATTTTTAGCTACGGGCTGTGTAGAAAATATCCTTGCACTTGTAAGAAACTTTAGTTTGTTGTAGTTTGTTATAGTTATGTTGTCTTAGATCATTTTTGCATTTAAATTCGTTGTCATAAATATATATAAAGAACTTGTTGTTTTTGTTGTCATTTCATAAATATGTTATCCATAACGCAATACTATCATCCAGCTAATATCATAATTGCTGGTCCTACACAATCAGGGAAAACAGAGTAAGTAAAACAGCTGATTCAGAATAGAAATCGCCTGTTCGCACCAACACCTGAGAGAGTGATCTGGTGATATGGTGCTTGGCAAGATGGTTACAGTTTGCTACACGGGCAAGCTGAATTTCAAGAAGGTTGACGAAACCGTGACGAGATCACACCAATGTTGGTCATCATTGATGATTTAATGGATAGTGTTGATGAGCGGGTTACAAAACTATTTACAAAGCGATCACATCATACGAATTGTAGTGTGATACATATTGTTCAGAATATCTTTCATAAAGGAAAGGAGCATAGGGATATATCAATCAATTGTCATTATCTTATTCTTTTTAAGAACCTTTGTGACGCTTTCAGCATAAGTGTACTGGCCCGACAAATGTTCCCTGAAAATAGCAAGTTTTTTAAAAGAGGTGTATAAGTATACAACAAACAATCCATATTCATTTCTTGTGATTAACTTGAAACAAAACACCCCTGAAGATCTACGCTTATGCAGTAACATTCTCCTGAATGAGATTTGCACTGTTTATTGACATAAGAAGAAGAATGGGTAGAGAAAATTTAATGAAGCATGGTCATCTTTTACGGAACTTGGCAAAATCATCACCTAAACTCCAAAGATTAATCATAAGAAATGATGCCGGAGCCATGATTCATGCCATTTGTGAGTGTTGTTTGAATGCGTTACATGCAAGCATAAATTTATCTGTGAAAATTTACAAAAGACTCGGAAAATATAACGCTAACTTACGACGACTAAACAATCGAAAAGCTGGACTTGAAATGAAAAGAAAATCTTACTGAAAGGTCGATTTTTAGGTGCGCTTCTAAGCACAATCGTACCAGTCATTGGAAAGTTATTTGGTCTTGGTTAAAATGTAGGTTACTGAAACTGAAACCTATTCTTCTACACTCACTTCAACACCCCCTAGTGTTTCATCTCAATAAGGTTTCACTGACATAGTTATTGATGATGTGTTACATTTATTACTCAAAAGTGTACGTGGGAAAGGTGAAGGTTTGCTTAAAACTTTGCAGAATACTAATCGCAAGTGCTTACTCCTGGAAAAATGATTGATGCAAGAGTTGGAAGAATTCAGAAGTAGAAGCAAACAATTAACAATCTATTAAACTTGTTAAATGTTCATTGTCATATTGTTGGAAATGCCGATAAATGGTGAGAAATTCAGGAAATGAAACCTTTAGAAAGTTCAATAATTAAAACCCCGAAAAATTTGTTAATTAAATCACCGCTCGTGAGTTTTAGAGGAAATAGATCCTGGCAGCCTAAAATATCACCAGTAAGACAACCTAGCAGGACCAGAAAACCTAGTTCTTGGATAAGCCTTTAAGCTATGAATAAAAACAAAATGGTCAAGCTTTCTTCAAGATATTATGATCTGAAACATCCACCTAGTTTTGGAGAAATTTAAAAGTTGTACAAGTCGTTCAAAGGAAAAATTCCTAAGAAATAGATTTCTGAATGGTTGACTAGTCAGTGAACATACACATTGCATAAATCTCGAAGAATAAAATTCAAATATGATAGAATAAGAGTTACAGCCATCGATCAGCTTTGGCAAATGGATCTCAGTAACATGGTTTATCTTCCAAAAGAAATGATAACATGAAATATTTACTTTTCATTATTGACAGTGTTCTCCAAATAGTCCCGTTACTGACAGAAACATGACAAACGATTATTAATGGTGTGAGGCTTTTATTCACATCCATTGAAAGACATCTGAACTTTATTCAAAATGATACGGGTCGTGAATTTGTAAATTCCAAGCTCAGAGATTTACTACAGGGAGAGGGCATACATTTCTTCACTTCACAAACTGAAACTCATGCAGCTGTGAAATAAGGAATAAAATATGGCGCTATATCACCTATGACGCTAACACATGCTACATTGACAGTTTGCCTGATATAGTGAAGAGTTATAATGACTCAACTCACCATAGCACAAAAACCATCTGCTGTAAAATGTTGTAACGAATTTATTATTTGGCGTAATTTATTTCATAAAAATAAAACTTCCAAGAAGAAAACAAGATTAAATTTAAAAGCCGGTGACAAAGTTAGGTTTCAGAATTGAAGGCACCATTCAACAAGGCTTTCCGTCCTGTATGGCCTGGGGAAATTTTCACTATAAACGAAAAAGTTGCCTTTAGGAAAAACAATTTCTAGCTAAAAGATTATAATGATGAAATGCAAATTGGAACACTCTATTTCAAAGAATTACAAACAGTTTTGGAACCCATGAAAAAAACCCCATATAAAATAGAAAAAAATCATTAAAACAAGAAAAGTAAGAGGAAATTATTTTCTTTTAAATGGTTTGGGTATCCTAAAAAATTCAATTCCTGAATGCCGAAAAGCAACTTTGTTTAAAATGTTTGAAGAAAATCGAGTCAGATCCAGAGGTGTGTGGGCGTTCTGTGGTGAAAAAATACCTCGAGAAGAAATGATGTATATAGCGCAGGTTGTGTTAATTTATATAATTGTATTAACGTGTGTGATTAACTTGAGCCTCCATAATGGTGCAGAAGTAATTTGGATTTCACTTTACTCTGGATGCCTAGGGCATATGTTACCGGCATCCCATATTAAATCGACTAAAAAGGGTTCACAATCAGTGGGCATAAGTATAAGTAGTGGTTGATGATTGGATAATTTTAGTCCAGGTTTATTTCGTTGCAAAATACTGTTCACCATCAGACAGACAAACACATCCATTACAGAGATTCACATTTTAAAATGACTTCTGATGCAAACCATTTCTATGTCACCTTACCCAGTCCCTCGACATTTAAATATTTTCATGCCAACTCAATCGCCAGGTTTACCACAAAACTGTCAAGACAGTTATCTTTTTCTGGAAGGTGGGAGTTAAGACTGGTGGGTATTCAATATCCACATTCATGATTAACCATCGAAAACGACTCTCACATTATACTACAATATTCAGGAAAATCAGAAAAATCAGATTCGCCTAGATTTTTAACAGTTGAAAAAGAATTTTACTCCATTGAGGAAATTGTGAAACGAATAACGCAGGATATAAAGACTTCACTACATTTCTACAAAGATGGGGTCAAATTTTTTACAGCAAAGAGAAAGATTCGAGAGTAACAGTACTCTTAGCACCTTAGTTTTCAATAAAGTTTGAACGAGAACTAGTTGATTTATTTGGATTTTATGATACAAAACTTTCTGAGTCAAAACAATATATTTATCATGAGTATACGGGCGAAGCCACGATGTGAGAGTTACTTTATGTTTACTCCAGTCTCATGCAGGCAAACATCATTGTAGGCACTATCGCACCATCACTGAGATTACTGCCTTTGGTCAAGAAAATCCTACTGATAGAAAGGGAATTTGTTAATGTGCATTACCTCGCTGTGTCAAAAACTAGCTATGATATGATCAAGATTCTTATGCCCAATTCTTTTGGCCATCAAATTTCTTTGAAAGTGGAAGGTCCATTATAAAACTACACTTCAGAAAAGTTATGGATTAGCATTGCTGTAGTTACCAGTCGGTAAAGAGATAAACAAAAAGATGTGACATGCTACACACATGTCACATCTTTCTGTTTATCTCTTTACCGATTGATAACCACAGCAATGCTAATCTATAACTTTTCTGAAGTATAGTTTTATAATGGAATGGATAGGTTGACCCTTCAAAACTATTATTTGACCAAAGCTGGGAGTGGTTTACCAGTTTTTATAGCTAGGCGACATCAATGAGGGTATGGTCTTGGAAATATCTTTGGTCGTCTGTTAAGATACGCTATTCCTATAGTAATAAAGGGTGGGAAAAATTTAGGAAAATGGACATTATCTGTGGTGTTAGGATTAGCCAGTGATTTGATGTCTGGGAAAGATTTTAAATCTGCTGTAAAATCACGAGCATTGTCTGCAGGAAAGGTTCTTATACCGGAGGCAATTGCTGGTTTACACGGTCGGTTAAGCGAGCCTTCATTGAAAAGAATTAAACAATCCACATCCCCAGCCAGAACAGTTAGGAGATCAGGGCTATGTAGACATGTTAAAAGGAGAGTGGGGTGAAAACGGGCATTTTCTCAAAATGATGGATTCTAGAGGATGTCCTTGTACAAAATCTGAGCAAGAGCCTTTTTTGCGGTTAAACCTGTTTTAGCAACAATGGATAAAGAGAGGTGACAGGTCTACCACCCAGTGAATACCATATCAAACAATAATATGGCCTACTTGAGTTTTTCATGATGGGAAATGGAGATGAATATATAGATTTAGCTCAAAGATTTATCTGTTTGAAAGTTCAAGTGGTCGAGGTTATGGAAACTGAAAGAAAAAACACTCGCCGCCACATCAGCAGTTGCCCCTGTCAATTTGTTTTTACCCTCATGATTTTCACAAGTTGACATTTTTCTGTATGTTGTACGAGTGTCTGACGCTAATGATGCCTATGCTTATCGCTCTCTTTTTTAGATGTTATTTTCCTAATCATCTGATACAGCAGGGCATCATGACGTTAAAGGAGATGCCAATACTGTATATAGCATGCGAATATTGAGAGATGCAGGTAATAAAACAACTGAACTAGCATGAAGAATCCATTCAAACATTTTTATGCAAGAACATTGCATTTTGAATGACGCGTGATTGAAAATTAGACTTCAAAGGTGTAAACATGAATTTTCTCTGACACGCGAGGGCGATGGGGTATATAAAGTAATGACTGACGATGCTATGTTCAATTTCAGGAAAGTGAAACCGATGCCTGAACTGATAACGGTCCTTGCTGCTACACTATTGAAAACTCCAACAAAATATCCAATTAAAAGGGTTACGGTTAAAAGCTTTACCATTCTCACCTCATTCTTATCTTATAATGCAGATAACGTTATTATAGGTACATTACCGACACGTGCAATTGTAGCTCTGGTCGGTAATACTGCACATACAGATTTTGGAAAAACCTTGTATGCTTTCAACCATAATAACATCAACTATTTTGCATGTTATTTGAATGGCAGTCAGGTAGCCTCCAAAGCATTAACTCCTGATTTTACGGCAGAAAAATGAGAATTATAGTAGATTGTACATGATCCTCTTTAACGGAACCGGAAGTCTATTTAGTGATAGAAGCCCTCCAATTAGCATTACTGAATATCCGAACAGGTACAAGATTTGACATCGGACCTTGCATTGGGGGAGCATACATACCCCACAAAACAGGGCAGGATGGAGCCCATGAATGTGGTCCTTTACGCTGAATATGATAATGTAATTGAAATAGATTCTGCATGGAATGTTACAATTGATTATTAAAAATGCTCTTCACATCCGATTTGTAACATTTATTAGCACGTGATAGAATTGCTAAGCGGTATCATAGTAGGGCAGTCACCAGTATCGAGAGTGTGTTGTGAGTTGGCTACTCGGTTTGAGTTGTAAGACCGAACTGATGATTTTTACGGTTGTAGCTCCTTATGAATGGCTGGTGACATCATGGCTTAGCTTGTGCATGTGTGTTAGTCTCCGGTAAACGATTTCTCCATTTGTTCATTGGTAAAAATGTTGTCGATTCTAGGCCTACTCCTAGTATAGAGTCGGCTCATCCATGTTTTTCCCCATGATGGTCCAGTCCGTACACTGGGTATGAATCAGCCCAATGAAATTGCTGGCTAGTTATTGGAGTTTTCCATTCTGTAGAGGTGGGAGTCAGACGTTATGAAGGATACTAAAGACGAACTATTTTACCACTAAAAGAGATTCCTTTTTATGTCATAAATTCGGCTCAACTGCTGGTGTTGGACGAATGCTAGTTTAAGTCGTTTAAAGCCAACGTTGACTTGCTCGTTTATACATGAGCTATTATCTCCAGTCATGTATTATCACGCTAGAGAATGACTTATCCCAATAATACCTAAGTGATAATGTAAAGACGGAGGGTACACAAGGGATTTCCATTGGTGTAATATATACTGTTATATATATTGCAAAATAACCTTCCATCTAGAGAAGATTTCACTGAAGCGAGAGGAAATTCCTCATGTGGGTCGCCGTGAATATATTATCATCCAATCGTAGTTGGCCCTAACTAAGTGTATTGAGCCATGAGTGTGTGTATTTATATGTGTTGTTGAATGCTGTTTTACGAGAAATGGCTAGTAATTTCCAGAGATCCTGGCCAGCCTGAATCCTCAAACTTATTAAGATAGGTGGATGCCGCTGTACTTAGTGGTCCTTCAAAGGAGCCTAAGCTGACGTTTGTAGAATACAGATATTATTGCCACAGATGCCTAGCACCCTAGACCATCGTTTGAAACAGGTTTCGTCTGTTTTCCCAAGGTGAGCTCTGACCTCCTGGAGGATCGACCATCGAGCAAACCCAATAACCATGACCACGTGTACATATGCTACTCTAGCTACAGGGGCCCAAGCTGAAAAACGACTCCCAGCCTGTGTCAACTAGAGCAACAACAACAAGACAAGACATGGACAGGACAATACAAAAGCACCGTAACTATTTAAGGATTGGCCAAAGAAATGCTTAGCAACCTTGATGACTTTTATGCTAGAAGGCGTGGAGACCCTACTCCACCCTTCTACGTCACCAGAGAGTTAGCTTGCTAAGCATGTCTTTTGCCGTGAGTTGAAATGCCAAAATCAATCTGCTTAGACCTGATTCCTGGGATCTAATGCTTATCCTGTGCTAGGTTTATAACTGAAATGCCCAAGATTCACTGCTGAGGCTGATAATTAATAATTAGTTCGCAGCGAATTGTTACTTTGGCATATAGTTTCTAGCTGACTAATGTACCACTGAAGATACTGAGGGAAGTTTGATGCGTCTCCATTAGGATTGAATCCGCCGAGAAACCTAACCAATTTCTGTGATGGCGCAACTGAACTGGAGAAGGACTTAATAAATATGTAGATAAAAAGTGTGGCCGAAGATGGCTGGGGTTAGTCACAAAGAGAGACAGTTGCTGAGATATAGTTAAATTGTCTTTTGGCTCTTTGGTGGCCCTTTTTAGATTATTTTTAATGTATGGTATACTACTAGACCTGTGACACCAAAAGCGAGCTTTACAACTAATAGCTGCTTTTTTAGCAACTGCCTCGGCTTGTTACAGAGTTCTAACACAAATAACTGAGCTACTATCTATGTTATATTTAAGCCAAAGCTGTGACTGTTTCGGCACAAGAACGGTTCCTAGTGTGGAGTGTTGGTATATAAGATATCTAGTGCTAATGTGCTATTGTTGGTGTGTTGTATAAAAATGGTGAATGTGATTTACAAAATAATATAATGATTAATAAAAACAATATAATTATGCAAGTTCAAAGGAATGGCACAGGACGTGAAAAAGCTATAGAAGAAAATTTTGCAGTGACCCGAATCTGGCCTTAAAACACGCCTAATAGTCATTAGCATAGTATTAGTAAAAGGTGGTGGCACCGTGCAGTCACTGGTACAGAATTAAATACGCCTAATAGTTATCGGCGTAGAAAAGGACAATGTGAGAAATAAGCATGAAAGTAAAAGAGGTGCCAAATTTTTCAAAATGACACGAATGATGTATACGTTGTAAAAAATAAAAAGGCAGAACAAGAAATTTGATCCAAATAGACAGCATAAATGACTTTTCACTACAGGAAGTCCACAAAGGCAAAGGTGGTGGTGTATGTGATACGACGAGTGAAGGATCGGCAAAGTATTGTGAAGAGTTCTGAAGTTCGGCACAAGATGAACGGTGGGGCAAGCTCAGGTGCTGCACAGTATGCAATGTTCTGAGCAGTGAAAAATGGCGTAACAGTATCAATGACTTAAAGCCTGAGAAGAATCACGTGGATAGCTTAGTTCAAACGGAATAATGATTCGGTTTAACCAAAGGGTTTAGCACAGTTTTTCGGAACAAATATGGTGCATGTAGACAGACCAGTTTTCAGTCATGGTATGGATAAGATATGGCAAGATGTTACTTTTGAGGATGAGTAACCGAAGACACTTTGTATTTTTGCGGTTGATGCTCCGACCAGATGGTCTGAGGCGCTTTCGGCTTGCATGTATTTCAGCTCAGGCCGATTACTTTAGTTTGATTTTAGACCAAGGTTTGGTATGCAAAACTCGTTTCGGTGCTGTGAGGGTCTTCATTCAGTGTAAGGGTTTACTGAAAATTACACTGGTGTAGATTGCATTAGCTGCTCGGTGTAATGCATGGAGCTTAGAACATATGTCCATTTGGAACGCCCACTCAGTCTCAACTGTCGTTTTTGGGACGATACAGGTCCTTTTATAGGTTTCAGTGTCTAATGAAAAGATATCAGAGCCCTGCTTCAGTCAATCTACACACGGCTGTAACAACCAGGCAAATCTATGAGGTCACATATTATGACCTCATAGGTACTATGGGGTCTGATCCAGTGGGGCCTATTTTATATTAATTGATATCACCGCCAGTTCTAATCCGATTTAAATTTGGAGGAAAGATTTAGAATCCTGAATCCGGAATTTATGTTAAGATTCGCCCAAAGATGGGGCAAAATGGACCCGTATTTAGCAATTTAGGAAACACTGGAAATATGTACACTGAATATCCGAATTTATGCACCTATTAATGGTTTACATAAATTCAATGTATTCACTTCACATAAATTAGCTTTCTCGCAGCTGGTAGCACAACTCGCTGTAATTATTGTTATTCGCCGATTCTGCTTGGTTAGTTACCCATAGGCCAATCAAGAGTCGAAGGGATTACTCGGATATGTGAGGGTTTTAGTAGCGTATGGTTGGCATGTTTTAACATTCGCAAACCATCTCTGGTTAAGCTTTGAGATGAACCAAGTCCAAAGACAGCGAATTCTCTTTACAGTATCTCCTTCCCAGCTCCTGAACTCTGTGCGTTTCGAGAAAGACGAAAAGAGAGATGATTCATGAGTTTAATTCCCACTCTTTAATATGCCACGCGAACTTTAGGTTGTTAAATTTGGTGAATTTCATAACTTTTTGAAAATTCTTTGCGTTGCATTTAAAAAGTGAAAAACAAGGACTGATATGTTTTGTGGAGATGCTTTGTGAAGCAACACGCCAAGATATTTTTCGAGAACGATTTTAATGGATAAAACATGTTTTTCAGAAAATCGGAAATAAAACGGAAACTTAGCAAAAGGAATAATGCAATATTGCGGCTCTGTCAGGACTTACGCACATGCGGTATTTGGTTATAATAATTTTTAATACAGTTTCTCAGTAGATACAGTAATAATTGGCGCATATTGCGCTACGTATGTGGCATGATTCATCAATTAGTTTGAAGGGATATGAGGTGAACGCTAACAGCGCCTTCATAGTTTTTTTAAGCGCAAGGTTTAATACGTTTGCTATGAAAAAACCATGATTTGTAGATGGAATCGTGTAGGCATTTTACATGGACACGTTTAAGAAGCGCTGGCGTGTTAAGTTTAACGCCAATACATTAATACTTTTGAACAGGTTAGGGCACTTGGGACAATAATACAGGACGTGTTTGTGTTGCAATGCTTTCATCACTATGGTGTTTTATGAGAGCACTTGGCATCAGCCTCTCTCCCGAAATCCCTCAGCATGAAAATGAGGTCTGCTGAAATCGTTTTTCTGGCCTGCCTTACGAGATGACACATTTTTTCAATCGACCAGCATTATAGACCAAATTTGGGCTCATAGCTGCTTAGAAAATCGAGACAAACATTATCAAAGCAAATTGGACAAATTAAGGGCAGAGGTAAAGGTGGCCGAATCTAATGGAATTCTTCATTTATACCGAGCCAAATGCATGGCACTGAAAATGGGGTGGGCAAAATTTTGGAAATAAATTGGCCACAACGACAATCACAAATTTTTGACAGAAATAGCTATTGAGGAGCAAAATAGAGCGATCTCTGTACCAACACCAGCGGCCACACCGAGTTCGGGTTCAGGTTCACATTCAAGAATGACTAACAAACGACAACGGTCACTAACCACCTTCAGAGCTTCACCTACCACTCCCAAGCGGACGAATCTGCATTCATCACCAACACCAGCACCTTATTCAATACAGCCAATAAATAAGTTTCCAAAAATATAACCAAAAATACGTTAATGAGCCAGGCTCTGTTGAATATTTGGAATATTGGATTGGAAGACATTGCTGCCTCAGACATTTGTGGCTACATTTTCTGGATAATATTAAACTATTTGCTTATTGAACGCCAATTTGCAGACCAAGTGAATGACTATTTAAGAACATAGTATTACTGGAACTATTAGCGTGGCTATCTGTTCAGTCATTCTATTGGTAGATTTAAAAATAATAGTCTGCTCCTAGCCTACAAATAGATGTTCCTCAAGACAACTGCCGATGCCGTTTTGACCGGCTCCTCCATGAAAGACCCAGAATTGATGCTTTTTCTTGCTGATGTATGCCCGTAAATTCATCCTTAATCTCGCTGAATATGTGTAAATACTTAAAAATGTCATCTAACTTGCGCTGGTATAGAATAGATTACAACTCT